>JAUZNK010023300.1:0-20253 GCA_035046665.1 Euphysa ruthae | reverse complement strand
CATATTTATGTACATATATATACATATATACATATATACATTTGTATATACAAATTCTATAATAACAACATTAAATTCCTTATCTTTACACTAGTTTTACATATTTCCTACGGTATTTCACGCAATTTTTGACAAGCATTTTAATTGGTCGCCCCTATGGCAAGTGAAAAACATAAAGCAATTTGACGGAGCGATATTGATGTTTTCAAGATTTAAATTAACTATCGTATTTGATTGGTCATTTTGAAACAATGGGCAAATACTGATTGGTCATTTCTAAACAATGGGCATATAGAATGTATCATAAACAATAATTAAAGATAGAGAATTCTAACAAAACACGTGGACTTTTCTATAAATAATCAGTTACAGAAGCTATTTGTTGGCTCCACTTTAAAACTATCGAAAAATCGAATTATCGAAATCTTAAATATTTTTTTGATTTTTATGATATATTTTTCAATGTCTTGAAAGGCATAAAGCTAGTTTTTTCTAATATTGGTTTATCACAGTAAGACTTTAAACATTTTTTTTCAACATCGTCACAACGCCACATTTGAACGTCAATTAACGAATATGTTTATTCCTCAAAAATTTATATATAATAACTTGTTTGTTATTTAATCTTTGTTTGAGGTACAGAGAAAAAATTAGCAGTATATCTTTTATTTATATGGCAATTCTAATAAATGTCCCAAATTCTTTTTGTTAGTGGTTAGCATATCGAAATAATTTGAAACAGTTTTTGTTATGTTATATAAGACGAAGTTTTATAAGAATTTAGAAATTCTTCGTGTTTTTAGCCTTATCTTTTTCATTATGTTTTGAATTAGTCTAGAGAATCTGGATGAAGACATTATCTGTATAAAATTGAAGCAAAATTCATTTTATCTGCTTTTGGTTAATTTTGAAGTATATTTCACTCATTAGAAATCCGAAAACACCGAACACAGGAGACAACGTTTTTGGTCCCAAATGTCCCTAACCATACTAACTTTAAAAATCTTTAATTATGGTGATTTAGGTACTTATTTGAAAAGTAAATAAAATATTTTTATTTAAGAGTGTTAATTTAAAAGTCAGCAAGTACAAAGATATACTGATAAGCATTACTTCGTACTTCAAGAAAACTTTACGTTTGGGTATCGAGTGTTATGTGTTGAAAACTATATTATTGTCATTATCAGCATTTTTTACTTTCATAAGTTATAACTTTGACTTTAATTTATGACAAAAATTTTTAAGTCACCACTTATATCTACTCGGAGCTTTAAATATGACTTTGTTTACGTCACCGTCAACTACTTTTTTTCACGTCGGTCTGGTTGCAGTTAAAACCCTTAGACCAGATGGAAATAAGCCACCAGCATTTTGCGGGTTAAATATGATAACTGACTTCCTATTTCGAGTGATATTTTCCGAGATTCCGTGAATAATTTTCTATCAAATTATTCCTGTCCACTAGGAGTCAACTTAGAAAATTATTATTATAAACCTGAAATTTTGTTAAATTTTTTATACATATCTCTAGTTTACTCGAAAAAAAGCCCTCTTTTCATAGCCATTGAAAGTTTTAGAAAACATTTTTTTTTGAAGATGCAGGGGTACATTAAGTGAAACATATCAAAAATACAAAGTTTCTTTTATGAATTTGAAAACACAGTCCAAATTCATTTCTGCTTTCTTGCTGTACTGATGGTCGAAACTGTTTGAAACTTTCCTATTTTATTTTAGAGATAAAAAAAAAAGATGTCGACCTAGAAAACTTCATTTCGCATGAAAAGTATATGTATCCAGTTGCATTGTCAGAATTTCGAAAAACACAGAGGTGTTTGACAAAAATCATGTGTTTATAAAATCTTGCGTCAGTTTTATAACACAGTTTTGAACCTTTTAAAATCGAAATGAAGGTAGTCAATAAGATGGAGCAGCTTTTGTAAATGTTACCAATCAAAGATAAATTCAATAAATTTACGGTGAATATTGTGAAGAAGAACTGAAATTTGAAAGACTTGCGTATAGTTAAAAGCGATTAGATGTTGCTATTGATGTGAATCATCCAAACAGTACCAAAGGAAAAACGAGAGAAACTCGTGGAGATGGAGTAAGATTTTCAAAATGAAACAATACGCCCTTGTATACAAATTTGCAGAATTCATTAGGCATGATGGCAACAAAACATAGTTGTTTCAAATGATTAATTCAAAATTGTTTCTGTTATTTCGATCAACCTCACTATTATCGCAACCAATTTATCAAATGTTTCAATCAACAGCAACCAATCTAATTCTGGTCAACCGTGTAACCATGAATCAGAGAGCCCTATGATTCTTCAACTGTATGCTGCTTCACCTAAATGTGTTAAAAATGAATCAATTGTACTTTGTAACACTTTTTTTCATTGAACTTGTTGAATGATGTCTAAAAAATGGCGTTGGAAAATATCGTCGCTGGCTCCAAACAGTTTTTAAAGAAATGCAATTTTCACATAAACTGTAATAAGTTTACGTTTTTCGTGTATATCTATACACGTACAAAATTTATTATATATTTACATTTTTTATGGGTGTCATTCCTTCAGATTTGTGTTACTAAACCAATACCTCCCACAAATGTTTCCAACTAATTCATGTTTGTATAAAAAGCTAAATAAATTTATCTTTTATAACCTTTTACATAGTAAATAAATGATTTACTTATTTGACTTACCTACTTATGATCCCGGATTTGACATTAACACTCTAGTTTTAAAGCTGCACTTATGAAATAGCCAGCCAATACTAGAAATAAAACGATATCAAAATTATATAGAAATTTTGCAAAAAATATTTGAAGATATTCCAATTTCTTATAATTCAAAATATAACAAATTTCTTTCTTTGTCGCTTTACAGATTTTCAGCAAAATAATCCTTAGTAAAATGTGATGTTCGAATGATTCAACTATGTGACTTTACTTTATGACAAAATTAGTTCATTAAACGACGTCGCTCACTGTGGATGAGGAAAAGAAGAGAGGAGTTAAAGCAGTTCCATCAATTGAATTAGTTTTGTTTTTACCTTTTTAAAATTATTAGCATTTGGAGCAGACCAGATGAAAAGATTCTTCCGGCGTACGAGTTTAGTGACAGAGGACGGCAAAAGACTAAAAAAAGAAATCTTCCACTACTATGGGTTACGTTGCCAGAAGCCTTAAAAAGTTTTCAAATAGCTGGTAAAGTTTGCTGTAAAAAACAATGTTCAGCACGATGCCGACAATCAAAGTTCCAATCTCTTTGTGCAGAGCTTTGTGAAGGCAACGGCAGTTGTTTATACACACTAAAATTTATTATAATTTTATTTTATTTTCTTATAGTGTGTGTGTTTTACCATAATAACATTTTTTATTATATTTTTGCAGGTCTGATTTTTAAAAAACACTAGTTTAAGTCTTTATTCACTAAAAGGTGTTTTCGTTATACACCTTGAATTTCATCAAATATCTCAAACACTATGTATTTAGCTTATAGTGTGTTTGTAAAAGCTAATCATCATAAAATATGCTTTCCAGCGATCTATAGAATAAGTATGTTTGTAAAGAAACATATTTTTCCTGCAAAAGTGAAGGCGTCAACACCATTTAAAAAGTTTATCATCATGAAAAGTAATGGTTTTCAGCATATAGTCTTTTGATGAATGTTTGTAAGGATAAAATTTTCTATTCAATGGAAGGTATATTGTTTAAGTTAAAAAAAAATTTTTTTTCCGAAAAAAATGATGACTTCACCGTTACTTTCAAAAGTGTCTACCTCAACATTTTGATAAAAATTGTTATAAAGAATATCCTGAATGAGCTTCGTGTTTCAATCACAGTTTGAAGTATGAAATTTCTTATAAGCCTCATTAATATTAGGAATTGCTTTTTTTTTAGCTTGCTTCAAATTTTTTAATAAAATGGAATAAATTTCAACAGGTTGTCTTAACACAAGTGAATATGTGTTTTGACAGTTTAAGAAATTTCTCAATAGCTGAATAGATATAAGTTAGCTAGTCTGGTGTTCAAGAAATCCAAAATAAAAAAGAAATATGGTAAAAAAAGCTGGTAATGTAAAGAAGTACTTTCTTTAGCGCAAATTAGCGTCAATTAGACGGCTGCATTTAGATGTCATTATTTAAGATGTAAAGATGCGCTTAATAGATAGAATTTCAAGACGCCTTTAATAGGTCTATATGAATACCATATATAAATTTTGTTATCTTTTTATGTTTATAAGATGCGTTTAACAAAGTCATTTTTTAGATGCTCAAAAACAAACCTTTACATAAAGGTTATAAAAATGACAATTTATAATAAGCTCTTATAAATGTGTTGATATTTAAACATCTTTTAAACGTCTATATGAGGTTATTAAAACGTAAAATGACAAATTTTACCTGATGTTTTTAAAATCATGTGAAATAATCTCTAAACGACTGATAACAAAAATATCTTGTTTTTGCTGTTGCTATAAACAACTACCTTAATTTACAACAATATCAGAGTTTTAATTATTCGAACGCTAATTAAATTGGAAGATCCGATAAGTAAGGGTAGATGACCAAAGATAATTAAAGTGTCTATTGCTAAGCAATTAAAAAATGTCTAATACGCCTGGAATGATTAGCAAAATAATCATAAAATATAATAAAGGCTTGATGTGTGGAATATCAAGTTTTTATCAGATCTCAGTTAAGCCAAAAATCAAAGATTCGTTGCTATTTCCAGATAATGACTCATCCATTTCTTCTTTCAATTTTCGTTTTTGATTTACTCTTTAAAAATTTAATTGGATTTGGAAAACTCTGAATACAAAGAGTGTCAAAACATGCTATAAATTAGTACTTCATGTATAAATATATTTCTAAGTTTAATATTTATATCTTTCTATTATTCATGTGAAATAATATGGATTTCATACACGTGAATAAATCCATTTTGTTGAAAATAAACGATTTTTTCTTCATCAATAATTAACTAACTTTATTTAATTGCTACGTTCAAAAAAAAAAAAAAAACTCGTTGATATTAGTATTAATTTTAATATAATTATTGCATGAAAGCTTTACATTTCAACAAGTCAGAGAAGTTATGTAATTTTTCTAATTCTTCAATAAAAAACCCGCAAATTGTTACATTTGAAATAGTCTCAGAAAAATATGGTAAAGTTAAAAATTTCGCTTTACAGTGATTTTATGAGTAAGAAACTGGTACAAATTTAAGAAAGAATGAAAATATTTTATTCTCAAGATTACAGACCAAAGGAGAAAAAACAACCTTAGGTTTGATGGGCCTGATGAAAATTAAAAAGATTCGTTGGAAGGAAGCGGCTATAAGAAAACTCTTACTTAAACGTATAAAAAAAAAAGTGGTCATCGAAAGTACTGACCAAGTGATAAGTTTTCTATAAAAGACTGGGAAAGAAATAAAAGTGCAATCTGGTTGCAAAACTTGTATTTTAAAGATAAAAATGTTATTTTGCAAAAAGTTTTATCAGAAAACCTTATTTGAAAATACTATCTATATAAATATAGATTTCCAAACGTTGCAATGAAAAAATGAAAATAACTCTTTCAACGAGCAAAAACTCTAAGTGCCAAAGGTCATTTTATCAATTTGTCCATTTCATTAATTTTTTAAAATTTTTTGCTTCAAACTTTTAAACTGTTTTGAAATAAATTCACTTGTCAAAGGTTTTGAAAAAATGATTACAAAACAATTTTTAATTCACGAATCATTGTTGGATGAAGAAAATTATTTTGATGAAATCTCATTCGAAAATAAAGCAGCACCACGTTTCTAGGAAAAAATTAGTTTCAAAAAACCATTTAAGGTAGCAAAATATAGAATAAAAGAAGAAAAATTTAGGTTTTTAACAGGGAAAGAAACAATATAAGTGCGTCATTTAGAGAAAAACATCTTTTGATGTAACGTCAGAATAATTATATTGAAATATTACACAATATTAGTAGAGAAAAAAAACTTCCAAAAAAAAAAGTTTGCTCAAACCAGGATCATGTAAAGCAAAATTTAGAAAAGACCTTAAATCACAAAATTCTAAATATAAAAGTTTTTACACAAGATTGTTGCATAAAATTTGGGACACTGATAGGTTCTGATATAATCAAGGAAACTAACTTGTAATTTTTAGAAAAAAGCATTTCCGTTGGCTTAGCTTAAGAAATCTTTAAAATTTTTCTATTACAACAAAAAATGATCTAAACGAAAATTTTAAACACCATTACATTTCATTATGCGAAATGAGCATTTCATGAAGTATTTCAAGACTGTTTACTGGATCCATATTAAGATGGATAGTATGTCTCGGTTCAACATTATTTCTTTGTACTAATTTTCTATTAGCTGCCTGCTTATCAGTTGGAACTGCTGGTGTTGTCCCTAGAACAAAGATTCCTTTCATGTAAGATGTAAATGGCATATCTCTTTTAACTGAAGATCTGACCTGCTCGATCCTACAAGTTAGAAGTTAATTTTCTGTTAACTTCTTTTTTAAAATATAAATGCACATTATATATATATATTTATAAACATATATATATATATATACAAACGTATATATATACAAACGTATATATAAACGTATATATATATATATATATATAAATATATAATTTTTTATGTGTAAAAATATAAAAAAAGGGTTAAGTGAAGGAAAATCAAGCTTTAGGCCTGCCGTATAAAAATATAATAAAAATTGTGAAGAGCTATAGGTCAAATAGCACAATTTATCTTAAGTAACAGTTTTATTTTTACAGTTCTTTAACGGAAATTCCATTGCTTCCGTAAGTTTTTTCCATTACGTTCTGGGAAAAGGCGATCAGAGCACAAATTACATATGCACTTTTTTTACAAGTATTTAGTTAGCTAAAAATGTATTCACTTAACAAAAAGAAAGAGGCTTTATTTGGAAAACTGATTTGCATCTGTATTATTATTATTTTTTTTTTTTAAAACAGATATTATCCCTGATTCAAAGTGGGAAGGTTACGAAGGCATTGATTTCTTAGGAATTATTGACAGAGCATCCTGGGTAGAGTGGAATGATTCTAGTGACGATCTGATTGATGACGAAACTTCTTATGGAGATAGTGATAACATTAACGGATATAGTAGTTCGGATGATGTTACCAAAGTTAAATATTACGGCGCACGAAAAAATGATAAATCTAATGTTTCCCAAGAAAATATCAGCGTTCGCAAAACAGCAGATGAATCAAAAAACAAATATACAGCTCAAAATGGAGGGTATATTAAATCGAAAAAAGTAAAAGTGGATGAGACAGAAAGTTTGAGTGCAATTAAATTAGTTGAAAACAGAAAAGATAAAATTTCTGGTAGAAATAAAAGACTACGCGGTAGAACTTACAAGTCTAATGACGAAGAGAATCCAGATGTTGACGATAATAACAGTGACGAAGAAAACCGTAAATTTAACAAGAGCTATTTTGATGAACTTTAATTATAAAAACAACGACAAATTGTTAGGAATTTCTCTACTTTAGAGATTATAGGTAGACAATACTTAATTTAAAAAAAATATAGATCCTTTGAAGTTTTTACAAAACATGTTTCAAACTGTCGCATATTGGTAGAAAAAAAAATGCCTTTGCAGGTATAAACTTTTACCACTAATTTCAAATACTTTAGAACTTTGATCACTGCTGGCCAATATCCTAATAAACTTCCGAAAATTAATGATAGTGCTAAAAGATAATGAATTTTAGAAAACGGCCAGTAAAGTCTTTATCTAAATACTTTCATGTAATAGTATAAGATTTTATACAATGCGATGATAAATTCCACTGCGCATATTAGTTACTCTAGACTTTGAAAGTTACAGTTCATTCGCCTGGATACATCTAGCTCCGTTATGAAATAAGAGTATGTCAATGACACATGTATGCGGCACCAATACTTCATTGAACAAAAGTACTTCATGAGCCCTTTTTACTTCGGCCCTTTTCTAATGACTTTTGCTTTCTTTTTTCCTCTTGCCCAAGTATTCTATATATTTTCTTCTTCTGTTCTTTAATTCTGGTATCCCTTGTAGCTTCAATCTTACTCATTTTTTCAACAAACTTTTTATGTTGATCTTTTCGTTTACTCTTCTCTTTCAGTCGTTTATCACGGTTGATTGCTAGGATACCCTTCATTAATCGAACAACCTAAAATATACCATCATAACAAAAACATACATTATATTCAGAAAATAACAGTTTTCAATTTTTTCCAAGGGCACTCACAACTATCAGTTTCATTTAAAAATGTACCCCATATTATAACGGACCATGGTTAAAATTCATATTATGTACAGAATGAACTAACTTTCGAATAAAAAAATCTTTATCTTTAAACCAAGTGCCGATCAACGAGTTTTCGAGAGACAGTCATATAGGTTAAAGTATTACTACAACAAACCTATCCTACCTACATGCATAATTAAAGAAGAAAATAATAAGCGTATTTCAAGAAAATCTCAAAAACATCATTTTCGGTTAAAAGTGGCCACATAAAACAAATGGAAGCTATTTTCGTCCTCGTTCTTATAGATATAAATTTTAGCAGATCCAAAAAATTATCTTTCTACAAAGTTTCTAACATCGATATTTATGAATAATCTGATTTTGCAAAACTTGGTTTTGTGAGCGGTTTTTAGAAATCGTAAGTCCGTGTATGGTATCCATCTGTTAACCAATATAAAATTATCTCTTAAACAAGCAACAATATTGCATATTACCTTTTTTTCGTCTGGCTCCATGACTACAGCTCGTTTTTGCTCATATGTTTTTCGATTTCTCTTTTGTTCCATCTTCGGTTTAGATTTAAATGGAAGATCCTTCTGAAGCTTTTTAGGGACGACAAGAGGAGTGAATTTACGTTCTTTCCGTTCAACAGGCTAAATTTAAAGCAAAAACTAGAGTTTACCAGCAAAAAGGTAATGCAAAAACGTTTTAATTATTTTACTTGTGGAAATTGTTATTACGAGTATTCCAAAAATGTTTTATAGAAAATCAAACCAAAGTATGTCCATAAAGAAGAACAACATTACACATAAATTAGTTTAATTCGTGTTAAACCACAGGCTTCTTTTCTGCTTAAATCAAATAAAAATAGAAGGCTAATGCAAAAAAACCTTTGTTTTATAGCGTGGGCAAACTTTCTCAAAATATTATCACGTTCGAAAATTTTTTTCAATAAATCTCGCACAGGATCAAAATTTTGTGTTCAGCCTTTGAACTTCAGTTGCAAAAATGGCTGAATTTCAGAAAATTTTATTAAACTTTTACTTGATTGTGGCTTGAAAAATAATTATGGTTGACAAATGATGTGTTGCTGGTTGTAAATAAATTAGTGGTGAATTAGTCTCAGTTTTTGGTTTTCCAAAAGATGAAGATCTAAGAAAGTTATGAGTTAGGTTTGTAAACAGAAAAGACCGGACTGTCACCAAATCATCTGTGATCTGTTTAAAACACTTTGAACCGATTTGTTTACATAAAGTCAAACCGATGAAGCGATTTCGTTTGCTCTATAATCTGAAGCATATTCCTAAAGTATAACTGGCCAGCATAGATACTACTTCTCTTCTAGAGACATTCGAGACAAAAAAATCACCAACTAAATGAATATTTAAAGAAGATGAGTATCAGAAATTTTCATCAAATGTCATAAAAGATCTGAATTCTCTTTAAGCAGCAGATTCACCAGCAGGATGTTTGTTTTCCAAATATGATGATTGTGTCGTGTTTCATAAAATTGTCTGAAATGATCTACACATCCCTGAAGTTGCTACAGCTATTCGTCTTAAAAATTTACATTTCAAACTTTTTTATAAAAATATTCCAGTCCTTACTACCTTGACTCAGAGTAACCCACCAATACATGTTAAAGAGCAGGGGTATTCTGGAAAACTTCAATGCACATTTTAACATCGAAAAAGAAATTATATCTTCTATTCTGGAAGAGTTTAAAAGTCACCAATTAAAAAACATCACAGATATTCTTCAAACATTATTCAATTTGCCTTGATGTTGTGCTACACACCATTGTAAACCAATCGCTTACTACTAAAGGAATTCCCACTTCCATCTATTTCATCTGTTAGGCAAGCTTAAACAGGGTTAAACAGATTCTATGAAAGTTTTTGAAAATAAAAACTTGTCGAAAGATCATATGATTTTTGATGAAATGTATTTACAAAAGTGTGCCGAATATTCTGGTGGTGATGTAATTAGGATGAGTGAGGAAAATGAATGTTGTTATAGTAGCGATATTTCTTTCATGTTGCTTCAGTTTCTTTCAGTTGGCTTAAAAGAAAATATATCATGTATCCAAAGCAATTCAGATTATAAAATTAAACATGTGGCTGGTTGAAATGAAATTCTTAACCTTATTCAAACTTTAATTTAAAAATGATTTTAATGTCCGATTGTTTGTGACAATCATGCTTCAAATGTTCCCTCGTTTACAAAGTTGATTCATACCCATGGTGAAAAAGTAGATGGTTCGTTTATTAACGTACAATCGCATAAAATTTAACTATTCTTTGACACAGGACATTCTATGAAAAGCATTCGAAACAACTTACTAAATAAAGACTTGTTTCTCCAGAATTCTTTTCTTCAGCTTCCAACAATGAAATCCATGTTCAATCAATCAAGTGAAATATCGTGGAAAATTTTCCATGATTTGTTGGAAAAGGACAGTATGCAATTTTGGAAAAGAAATTATACGTACTGTTAATTTATTTGGAGAAACTTTTGCGAATTTTAGCCTTTTTCGCAAAATATTATCATGCGAAAAAAGTAAAAACGGCGGTTCACGAAAGTTTACCTAGCGAAGTATTCTTAAAAGTCCGACTAACGAAGTTTATCCAGTTAAAATTTTCTAAAATTTTTAATCCTTTTCCTTGTAAAAAATCATATTAACAAGTACTTCCTTCTAAAAAACACTCGTTAAGTTTACCTACTATTTTTCTGGTCTCTCAGGGGTTCAAGTTAGTGTATTAAATTCTTAACCGATCAGAACATTAACGAATTTATTATCTGACAACTGATGTCATCAAGATAAAGACGTCATTAATTTCATTTTGGTACTGTCCATTGACCAAAAACCTGTTTATCTATTATTGAATCATTTAAATACAATACATCTGGATTGGGTAGGAAGAGTTCCTCAAAAGTTCATAGGGAAACTAGCTCAAATATTTTTGTCTCAATTATTGAAGAAATGGCTTCGTCAAAGTAAATGATCCCTCCGAAATAACTGAGACCAGTGATCTTTACTTTATTCACTAAATTTTAAATGTTAATAAACTTTTTAACAAGTTGATATAATATTATTTTAAACTACATAAAAATATGCATAAAATTTTTACATTTTATTTTGTGAGGTTTCAAGCCTGAACAATAATCTAACTTTTGAAGCTCATTTTGGGGGATTTGTGTATTTATACCACAAACTCATCTCAATATCACAAACTGATTAGGTGCGGCAAATAGGCAGGTTAGGTAAAAATAAAATAACTACCAGTTTGCCACCCACATGAAAAAGCTTTAATTTGGACTCAGATGCAGTGCTTAAAAAAATATGACGAAAAGACTCAAGATACCTTGTATAAAGAATCGGGATTTTGTGTTATTTTCAATCCAAGATCAAATCGCATCTTTCCAACAGTTCGCATACCCCGCCAAGACATTTTTTCATCCTTTGGGAGGAGTAAAGATTGTACAGGATGATACAATTTTGGACAGGTTAACGGATACCAAGTACGACAAAATACAATATCTATAAGTGGATAATTTATAAAATGAATTAGAAATATATAGAACAAATGACGCAATGTTTATACAGGGTGGCCAGCAAAATTTGAAATAAAAATTACAGGGGATTTCCATGAATTTTTCAGGATATTTTAAAGTACTTTCAGGACCTTACCATCACTGTCCTGG
The DNA here is from genome assembly GCA_035046665.1 of Euphysa ruthae. NCBI lineage: Eukaryota > Metazoa > Cnidaria > Hydrozoa > Anthoathecata > Corymorphidae > Euphysa > Euphysa ruthae. The sequence continues at coordinate 8,269 of JAUZNK010023300.1, read as the reverse complement.
CAAAGGTTAAAAAAACCTACTTTCATATATTGCTTTAATGGCCGGTTCAGGGTAAAACATATAAAACAATTTTGATGAATTGATACTCAACTTTTCTCAGTTCCAGACTAAATAAGCATTATATATATATATAAAAAAAAAAAGAAAAAGAAAAAATGTAACATTCAATCGTACAGTTCTAAAGTCTATTGAAATATTAGAAGCAATAAAATATAAATAGAGAAGGTAGTTTTAGCAAATAAAAATCAACTTAATAAGTCTCCCTCTAACTTTCTTAATCTCTCAGTGAGTCTGAAAAAATGTTCTCTTTTAAATTTTTTTTATACAAAATGCATTAGCTTTCAATAGGTAACTGATCTCATTTTTCTTCTTAACATTCATGCTGTTTTTGTCAATGCCCTGCTATAACAATATGATAGTTTGTTGAATTTCTTCTTGCTTTCTCTTCACATCTGAAATCTTGCCACTAACAAATACCCTCTTTTTGTCTTTCTCGTCTCGTCTCGTCTTTTGCATCATTTTTTTTTTGCATCAAGAATCACCACATATTTAGAATAATTATAACTTTTTCTTAATTCAGTTGGAATTTTAAATCCTTGTTGAGTGCTGTCTATAGATACCATGTGATCATACACCATACTCTTTCCAAGTAAACAAGCTTTTTCTAGGTTTTCCACCAACAACTGCTTGTTTACACTAAATCCTCTTTCTACAACACAGTGATTATGAGAAAGCATGAACATTACCTTTAACACCTTCCAAAAAGCATCAAATTTTTTATTTCCATGCAAGAAAATTCCAAGAAATTCGTCAACACGATCGTTGTTAACGTCGTACTCCATAAATGGCGATAGTTATGAAGCATGGCAAGCACATTAAAATTTGTTGTTGGACCATATTCTGTTGAGGGATATCTTTAATACATTCTTGTGAACTTTTAAGTAGATTGTTAGAAAACATAACTTTGAAAAGGTCATTAATTCCAAGACATGTTCGAAAAGTATGACATACTTTCGAACAACTTTCTAAGTCCATAATATTTCAGCATTAATTGCACTTACAGGAACAAACGACACTAGGGTTCCACTAGGCTTGCTCATTATTATTCTCTTTGGCTCTGCAGGTTTAAAAAACCGGCACCACTGTTTTTACTAGTGCTAGACAGTGCAGACTTCTGTATATGACGTTTCCCTTTATCATGGCTAATTAATGCACTAACACCCATGCGGTACATATTTTCTGATAATATTGCAATAAATTGTAATGGAAAATGTTGTGGGTTCAAATCCACGAGAGCGAAACAAAAATTGTTCTATTGCAAAAAAAAAAAAAAAAAAAAAAAAAAAAAGTTATCGATTTTTGCAGTAGCACAAATGAGTTTTAAATCGAACCACCGCCTGGAACAGGACCCAAATTAATAACAGTGAACTTCACTGAAGTGGTTATCCCGTATAAATAATCGTAATATTATTATATCATTACGAAGCTAGCAACACAAACATTACATCTATCCTTTTTCAGCGCATTTTCCTTTGCTAACCAGTTTTCAAACCGGGAATCTTTAAGCCAATCAACTTAGAATTTACAAACACCTTTCCTTGCTGTCCTTATGTATCTTTTTAAAAAATAACTTAGAATTTTAAGATAATAATGGTCAAAAATATCTAGGTGTCTTTTATAATTGATTGCAGAATACTAAAAAAAACGGACTTGAAAAAGATCCAGATTTCCAGGAAGTTTTGAAAAAAAAAAGAAAGTGAATTGCAGGGGATTTCCAGGACTAAATAAAAGTTCCAAGGGATTTCAAGGAATTCCAGGACTATTGGCCACCCTGTTACATGTTTATTAAAAAAACGATATTAATTAGTTTTAAAATTAATAATAACACCAAACAGTTTAAATATGGACAGATAACTTTACATGATTTAATCATGGTAAATTTACTTTTATTTACCGCAATCAAACTAATTAATTTAAGTTTTTTTTTTTGCTATACTAATTATCCTCATTTTCCTGTTATTCACCTTTTTAGCTTTAGGAATTTACAATAAAGTTAGGTATTCATATTTTTTGTAGTTTTTAATTTGTAATATAACCTTGATTTATTTAGGATTAAGTTCGAAATATTATTTGAATAAATAAATAACAATTGAAATAAAACATAACTTTATATCTATTTCTTGTTCTAGAAAACCGATATATAACATGGTTATAAAAGTAAATTCTTACCACTTGCCAGAATTTTGTCATCAAACGTAGCACGAAATGCTCCATCTGGTGCCTGTTAAGAAAGAAAATTTTAAAAATAATTACAACGACATATTTGTACATAAAATCTTTGCACAAGTATTTTTTAGAATACGTGTGATCCTTTAAATTATATGATTCCTTTTTATACGATATAGTGCTTAATAGATTAAATTTGGCATAGAAAAAATCTTTAAAAAAAAGAGAAGAAGCCAAATTAGAGATTTCAAGCCACCAGGGGAAAAAATTGGGCGGTGATTAAACTAACTTCAAGTTAAAACATTTGAGGAAGAACTTATTAGGAGATTTAACATACTCCCAAAACTTTTAAAGGAAATGTTAAAAGCACCATGAAATAAATTTTGAAATATCCTATACAAATCTAAATTTGCTGTTTAAAAAATAACATTTGACTGCTTTCCAGACATAAAAAAAAAAAAAAAAAAAAAAAACACATACCTTGAGGGCTTTTTTAACCTGTCCTTTTATCCCGCTGACGGTTCGAATTGATGCGCCTTCAAACTTTGTCACCTCTAATGCAGAATTAAACATTCCCTAAATATATTCAACAATATTATAAGAGACATTTAAATCTAATTTTTTTGAAATTGCATTAATAATCTATCTGGAATTTTGCGCGCTGAGCAGGAGTTACGGGTTTTTTGAGGCAAAAATTTATTTCACGAAGCTAATTCTACTTCTAAAGTTCTATTTAAATAGCTTGATGCCTTTTTATGTCAACCCTTGAAATCTGTAAGGAAATCAATTGCACAACTCAGCATTAGTCATGGTTTTCAAAACAACCTTGTTGACTTTTATAGCCCAAACCCAGACCTTATTTTAGTCATCAGAACCAAGAGATCTTAAATTACTTTGCGTTGGATTGAGTTATCTCAAGTAGCTATCAAGAATTTTAGCACAAGTTCTTTGATACTCTAAATCCACATTTTATATGCCAAACTAAATCAAACCCACCTGTTAATATTTTGTAACCAATGTATAACCACTTGTCAAAAGGTATTTTAATAGTTTATACTAATAAAATGAAATATCCAATGACTAAAACATAACTACATGCTTCATGTTAACGCAATTCTTCAAAGAATTAGTGATTTTTCGAAGTTAAGTAAGAGCAAGCCCCAATTAAACAACACCAATTTCGCAAAAAATTCTCCCGTTCTCCAGCATGCATAAACCCCCCTACACATTTTACACCCGTAAAAAAATATGCTAACTGATAGAAATTATTTTGTCACACCGCTGAGTGAACTGAAAATAGAATAAAAATACAAAATATAATTATTACTAAAATAATACGAAAAATATTGGATAAAAGGATTAGGTTTGGAAATTCTTCAATTACGAATTTAATAATTTCATGAGGCAATATCTATCCCATCCTCCAAAACAGACATCAAACGAGAAATGGTTACCCATGATAAAACATAAATTCCAGAAAATAAGAAGCGCGTTAACAAATATTATATAAAATATATAAATACTATCATAAATACAACTAATTATTTAACATGAAACAGACAATACTGAACTGAAAATAGAAACTATCAAATCTGAATACTAAGAAAAATGTGTAATTGGTAAGCAATACTTTCTTTTGATAGTCTACAACTCTATGCCATAATATACAGTTTTTGAGTGGTCCCACAGACGTTACACAGCCTCAGAATTAAAAGTGAACACCGATATCGGTGAGGTATTTTCTATATCTCAGGCTATTTAACCAAACAGGCTAAATTTTTCTGTTATCACTCAAACACTATAATTCAAATAAAAAATGAAACTAGTTGTTTCATGCATTTTTAACTGTTTACTTTGTGCTAATGTATTGTATATCTTTAATGGATAACATACTAGAAGTGAATGCTTTTTTTTAAATCTCTGTTAAAATGATTTTTTTATAAATAATTTATAAAATATATATTTCGGAAAGTGTTTATATAAATTGATATTAATTATTTCATAAAAATTTTATTTATAAAATTAAAATAGACAAATAGCTAAAATAAATTGAGTACCAAGTTCTCTGCAATGTCTGCATCATCAAGTCTCATGTCTCTAACACGTCAGTTTACCGATTTTACAATCGCAGATGAGAGCCTAGTGCATAACAAAACTATTACATCTAAACAAACGTTGTGTAAATACTCTATCCTCAAAAGTTGTTGCAAATAGCATTCCTCCTCGTTTATGTTTTGCCCAAGATGGTTATGCTTTCATTAATCAAGCTATTTACTTTCAAACTCTGCTTAGTCATCAAATCAAAACTTTTTGTCTTCACATCAAGTTGTGAAGCTTATTATTATAAGACTTAAATCTGTTTCACACTCAAGGGAATGTTCTGTTGAAACTTAACCATTGATAAGCTCATGTTTAGAATTGATATGTTTTAATTTTGCTGAAGAAATGGGACTTTTTCTTAAACATAAGTAGGAAATGTCCACTTTGTATATTTAGACGCTTATAAAAAAGATATTAGTCAAAAAAGAATTACACATGACAATCATTCTAAGTATTATTAAAAAAAATAATTTGAAAAACTTTAAGTGTAAAACAAATTCAAATTCAAACAACATGAGCCGGATATATTTTCTGTTAAAATGAGAATAATCAATCTGAGAGCTAACAACCTAGAACTTACTTTAATAAAAGCAGTATTTTTGTATATCTTCATAGGAGTGCCAACGAGTTTGAGTTTTTTAACAACTTGTATTGATTTATCTAGGTCGAGTATCACACCTGTAGCTGCAATTCGAAATTTTGTCTAATACAAAAAAAAAAAAAAGAAAAAAAAATAGAAAAAAAAAAAAGCTAAAAAGAATGTCAAAATTTAACCATTTAAAAATACCTTTGAAATTTTAAAAAGGTTGATACGACAAATCAAAATGTAAATATCTTGGTAGAATCAAAATTCCTTTAGATAAATCAGGAAACTAGGAAATCAGGAAAATAACTAAATTTGACCAGATTATCAGGAGTGCCTAAAAATTAAGCATAATTTAAAAACATCGAGCATACTGAATTGGTCGGAAAAAAAAAACATCATGGAAAGATTTTAGAAAAATATGAGTTCTTTAAGTAAAACTAAAAAGTTAATTTTTCGGACAAACTTATAGATCTCATCGAAACGGGTATATAAAAATTATTAAAAACATGAAATTCCTAACAACAAAATATGAAATATCGAAGAAAACTGTTCCAGAAAAATGAGGCAACAACAAGGATTTGTTTAGTTACCCAAGAAGATACTTTCCTTTAATATGAAGTTATGAATATAAATAGAAATAGAAATAAATAGAGTGAGGAGCAGAAGAAAATTTTATATAAATCTTCTATCTTCTTTAATCGGAGAAATGAAAATGTCGTTATCAACTCTTAATTTGGGTAAATCTATTTTTTAGACGTGCTGATTTTAATATAAACGATAACGTGTTGCATGCATTAAAATTACGGTACTTATTGGAAAATAGTTAATTCTACAAGAATGTGCTTAAAATAAGTTACTGATCTGTCTGCAACTGATTGAACAGCCAACAAACCAGTGCTAGGAGGCGTTATCGGACCTAAACAAAAACAATATCATTACACTTTCACTTTAAAAGTAATATCTAGCTTTTAAACAAGTTGAAAATTTAATGTAAAATCAAAATTTATAAACACTATCCCATTAAACAAACAGCTTTAAAACGATGGTGGTCACTGAATCTTATAATTATCATCATCACTGGATCTTATAGGGCCTATATATACAAAAGTTTAAACCAGTGAAAAATTTCTTAAGCCAAAACAAAGCTTATGGCTTAAAATATTTGAAAACGCTACACTATAATATTTTATGAAAGTCCTATATAAACTTTAACATCAAATATCAATTAGGGTTTTCAACCAAAATATTCGAAAAATACACTTTGCTCCCTTTTAAATGATCAAGTAATCAAGATTTTTGCCAACAGATTTTTAATTGGTATGATTCAAATAGACCTAAAAAGCATTTGATAACATTGACCATGAGATATTTCTCAGTAAACAAAAATGCATAGGTTTCTCAGAAAATATTTGTATAAATATTTTGAAGCGCAGAACATGTATTGTGTGCTGCACCATAAAGTTTTTTGATTGCCTAATATATGTAAAAAACGTGTATCAATTTGTTGGCAGCGCTCTTCTATAGCAGCGATTCATCTTCTAAGCCAACGATTCATCTTTTATTTTCATAGATAATAATCACGTCATTAAAGCAAAGCTGAGAACAAAATTTTTATCTCTCTTTGTGAATAACAAATTTTGTTTTCATTTTGAAGAAGAAAAGGTGAAATCTACAGTTTTTGGTACAGAGTAAAAATTAAGAAACTTAGAGTAACTTGTTATCAAATAAAATATAACAAGCTTATTTAGGGTAAATTTTAGACAGCAGCCTCTCAAGAGAACCCATGGCTAAATTGAATAAAATGTAAAAATGTAAAAAAATGAAACACATACATGAGTCAAAAATATTTTTTGGTTGTGTTTATAGTGCGTATAAAGTGTTAAAGTACAATTTACTTAGACTACAAGATAAACATCTAAACAGTTGAATCACCTCAAATAGGTCATCCAAAACATAAAAAAGAACCTTTCAGGACACCTCAAGTTAAAAAAAAAACCTATTCCTTTGGCCCTTGTGGTGGAATGGCATTAAAAAACTCATGAATATCTGCAGTATCAATTAAACATCACATTAAGAAATATATTACCCAACGAGGAGCGAAAATGGAACTTTACCAATAAATAAAGCTCATTTAACTATCTAAAATTTTCCTTGTCACTAAAATTTTTTTTACCATGCCACGTTTCAATAACTTTCTTACTTAGTTATATATATTTACTATTTACTGGTGTTGGGAGATACGCATGGTCCAAAAGTATCTAAAAATTCAATTTTTTGAGAAAAACTTAAGCTTAACTAACATATATATATAAAAATTTCATGTTTCCCTGAAAACAACTAATATCATTTGAAGGAATAAAAAGCTTCATTCATCATTTTTTGTTATCAACATAACATCGATACTTTTTTATGTTAAGAATCAAAATAATAATCCTAAAATTCAATTTTGTTTTTGCCATTGGGGAAAGCTAGTGAGCATAATAACCTATTTTCTAGATCTGGGAGTCATACGGGGTCAAAGAGTGTCACATAGGTATAGAAAAAATTGACTATGTATAAAATAACCCGTTTTTGCTATTTCAAAAATTGTAATGGTATTATAAAGGGAGGGGTGATTTTAAGAACATGTTAAAGAAACACAAGTTGATGGAATTTAAGCGGTATTCATTCGAAAAAAATTTGAAAATTTGAAACAACATTTCTCAAACTCAGGTAGAATGAAAAACCAAGTATCATAACTTTATATCGAAAAAAAATCTACTAACCATACATAGTTGCTATACAGTGTAGGTGCTCAGGCGTATATTTAAGAGAACGTAAGCGACCATTATGATCTTGTACTGAGTATAAAGGTATTGTTTGAAATCTTCGCCATCCCAAAGATACAATAAGAGGATCTCTGTTTTTTAATATCTTATCATGCCAGCGATGCTTTTTGAAACGAGTCTATATACATACATAATACATGATGAAATGAGGAGAAAAAATGTTTGGCTAATATCTTTGGAATCTGTTTTTAAATGAGATGACTGCCATCATATCTTTTGAATGTTTTTAGTGGGAAAGGCTGTTCCATGGAAACCTTTAATAACTTTTACGTTTGAAATTTTATAAACAAAATAACTTTATGTTATACCCATTCAATTAATCAAGTAAGAAACTGGTTTGGTGTTGTTTTATGAACACTATGCCTTTTAAATAAAGTTTTGAAAAAAAAAAAAAAAAACATTATAGAACCCAGGAAGAATTAATTACAAACTAACTCCCTTGCTTATATATAAACTCCGAAGACTGCTATGTGAGTTACATACAAAAAAAAAAAAAAAAAAAAAAAAAAAAAAATTTTAAAAAACATTT
>JAUZNK010023289.1:0-20253 GCA_035046665.1 Euphysa ruthae | reverse complement strand
AATTGTTTTTTATTTTAATTGTTTTCATGGGTGCTATATCTTCAATAGTTTGTTTAAATTTTTGTGAAAAATCTAAATCTAAGTTAATATTATCAAAATTACCATAATTTGGAAAATTTGTTTGACTTAATCATTCATTTAGTAGGTCCTTACTATAATTTCGCATTTTCTGAACTTTTTGGTACCAGGTCTAAACCTAGTGATTTTGCGAGTGCAGAAAATTGGCTGATGATCAGAAAGAGAAATTTCAAGTGATTCCTGTATATATTGAAAAATCGCATTAGTCTATACCCCGCTTTTAGATGTTACGGGGCACAAAAAATTGACAAAAAAAATTTTTCTTTTCGGATATTTTTTGTCGCTATGATAAGAGACTGGGTGGTTGGGTAAAATTAATTTCCGACATAGTGTCGGTGAGCGTAGCAACTTGAGTGTGGATGTCACCCCTTAATAAGTTTTCTCACGTGATATACAGCTCAAGATATTATTTCTGGTAGAAAAATTTCAAGCCATTATAAACACTAAATGCTTTCACAACAAATTTTAAATTCTCTAACAAAATAATAAATAATAATTTTATCAAAAATAATAGACCGTTATGGAATGTATTTAACTATTGACTGAAAGACTGATAAAGTATCTTCGATCCACACAGAAATTCGCTTTTTATACAATTTCTCCATTATTGCTAAATTTGTAAGATTCACAAAACTCCTAAATTTTAAAACATGTGAAGAAACAGAGGACATAAAACACATCTTCGCATGATTTCTTCCTTCAGTTTGTGTAAAGGAACATTCAACATCAATTTTGAGAAAGCAGCTAAAAAAAACTCTCGGTAGATAGAAAATTTTTTTCTGAGTTTTGCATATCCCAACAAAAGAAATCGAAAGTATAATACAGCCCTTACTTGACACAAATTGAGTTAACGATTATACAAAAGCTCCAGTTCTAATCATAACAAAATAAAGTTGACGGTTATAGTTTTTAGGAGACTGCTTTTGTCTTTGAATGATAATAAAAATGCTATTACAGTATTTTAAATTTTAGAGGTCATGAGATTTTAGCATTGAGATACTGGTCTGATACGTTTTGTTTATATTCCCAGTAATGTAATATTCTTTTAGTAATATCCCGTTTGTTTTTGTTTTCATTTCATTGTTTTATTATCAATTTATCACTATTTGATTTTAAAGGAAATTAAAGAACCATAGAGGGCATCTTTTAAAAAAAATGGCCACCTGTTAGAATATCTTTTTTTTATTATAAGACCCAATTATAGAAGTTTTACTATGTTTGAAATCCTTTGATTAATTTACATTAATTAAAACACATCTTTCAAGAAAATAAGTTGTACTTTATTATAAATTACAATTTTGACTCACTTAGCCACCTGTAAGAAAATCTCTCATTTCTCAGGACTTGACTAAATTATGGACACTTTGACCAAAAATATGTACACTTTCACCAAAAATGTGTACATTTTCACCAAAAACATGTAGACTTTCACCAAAAATATGTACACTTTCACCAAAAATTTGTACACTTTCACCAAAAATATGTGCACTTTCACCAAAAATATGTACACTTTCACCAAAAATATGTGTGCACTTTCACCAAAAATATGCACATTTTCACCAAAAACATGTAGACTTTCACCATAAATATGTACATTTTCACCAAAAATATGTATATTTTCACCAAAAACATGTAGATTTTCACCAAAAATATGTGCATTTTCACCAAAAACATGTACACTTTCACCAAAAAAATGTACACTTTCATCAAAAATATGTACATTTTCACCAAAAATATGTACACTTTCATGACTAAACAGAAAACTAAAACAAGAGATAAAGATAAAACAGGTCTTACACAAACTAAGAAAGATATTGGTTGACATTAACCTTAAAGGATTGGAAATCATAATCCGAAGGAAAGCAATCGTAAGGCAGAAGATTCCATAAGCGAGCAGTATGTGGGAAGAAACTTGATGAATGAAGAAGAAACTTGATGAATAACCAGTTAGTTTGAATCTTTTTTCTGATTTCCATCGATATAGAAAGCAAGTATCCTTATAATCCTTTATTTGTTATATATTTCTTCTCGATATTTAGTACTGCGCAAAGTTTGTTTGTATTGAGTCCAGGTAGTTGATCAATAAATGAAAACCAATTCAACAACATCTTTAAATAGGTCTCTTTTTATCTTATCAAGGAGAGGAGATTTTCATACAACTTTCAAATCATTAAAAGATCTCCATGCCTTTGCTTTTTTGATGTTGTTCTGCTGATTGAATTTTTTTGCGCAGATATGAAAATTCATTAACAGATTTTATACTATTGCAATATCTCCAGTTTGGTTGTAGCTTATAAACTCTGTTTTACTAGCTTTAATGTATAGATTGATTTCGCTAGATGCAGTCTCTAAATGTTGGAGATGTTTCGTGGCTTCTCTGTCTGGAGATCTGACCATGAGTGTCGAATTTTAGTAGAACATCGTGGTTGCTGTTGTTGTTTCCTGAGGTATGCCATATCCTAAAATGATTCCTGAACTTAGTGTAATGTCGACTGAATGAAAAAATATGGCTGACAATTTACAATTCAAATTACAATTTAAAGAACAGTTAAGCCATTCGTTATTCATCAACGTAAAGTCAATTTGAGCCATTTTTTTGTTTTTTTTTTGTACGTAAAAGTCCATTTCTGAGTGAGCGATGCCCATTTGAACTTGTGGTTGAGAGTCAGATGAATAAAACTATAAGGATGTGTCGAGGAAGTGATGATTCAATGTTATCAAGGGCTTTTCTAGCTTTGAGACTTAACAGTTTTCCTACTCTACCGAAGGTTGCATTCACTTTGTTTTTAAGCGCAGATGATGTGGCGAGAAGCCATTCATTGCTCATTTCACGATGTTTGAGGGGATGTCATCTTGAAAGAGGTGGTGTTCTTAAACGCAAATCATGTTGTGCTGATGTAAGGCAGCTGGATCGAGTTTGAGGGTTCTAGTGTTGAAGGAAGAAATGCTGACAGTTTGTTTGCCTTTCAACAAGTGTCTTTTAGGCACAACAGTAGATTTTTCTACTTCATTCCACTTACGTCTGTAGGACTAAGATAACAATGTCTAAAATACAAAGCTGTTCGTAGTAATCTACATCCTCCTATATTAAAATGTTATATAAAATTTTAAACTTTTCAAGAAAAATTTTTCATGGTTAGAAATTTCCTCCATACGTTCCACCAATCGTAAATTTACCTCTCTATGTCAACAGGTTCCTGAAAAAAAAAAAAAAAAAAAAAAAAAGCCGTTTTTTTATTGCTGGATCAATGGTCATTAGAGACCTGAAAGTATTTTGGAAATTGTCTCTAAACTCATTAATTTCTTATTAATTCATTAACTTAAAGATGACTTAAAGGACAACATTATTGTTTTATATGTAAGTGTTAGTGGTAACGCCCATGTAATTAATAGTGGTAACGCCCATGTCTACAATGAAAATTGGGTTTTTCAAAATATCAAATACAATTTTCTTTGTGCACTTGAAATTAACAAAATTTTTTCTAAAATTAAAACTGTTCGAATTTCTAAAGAATATTCGCTCTTATTCTACTAAAGTCTTTTATGATTTAAGAAAATATTACTTAAGATTATTTTAGCATGTCTGCCATGTCATTTTCGTGTCTGTCATATCATTTTCGTGTCTGTCATGTCATTTTCATGTCTGTCATGTCATTTTCGTGTCTGTCGTGTCATTTTCAAAATTTAATTAGTCCCAGGCCACAAAGCAGTTAGTCTAAAAATTAAGTTTTTTCGTTTTTCTGATATTTCGGTATGTTAGCCATTTTTAAATTTTTGTGTCATAATCTTGAAAATGTTATTTCTGATAATTTTGAACAATTTCTGTCATATTGAAAATATTAGCGGGCATAAAACTGGTCATATTCCTTGCAATAAATCCTGTCTTGGTCACTTACGATTAATGTTCTTTTAAAATTTTTATAAATTTTGAACTTTCTCGCGCTTTTTATATCACTCAATGATTAGAGACTGTTTTCATTTTTCCTTTACAAAATTTTTTCTGAGTATATTCTAATTTTTCTAAGAATAAATAGGTTTTTCATCAGGTATAAAAATATTTCTATTATTTTTCAGTTCAGCAACATGAAGAAGATAAATGATGATGAAGAGATTCGAACAAAATTATAACTGAAATAATGTGATATATATTGTATAAGATGCATCTTGAAGAGAAAAATATTATTTTGTATTTCTTTGCTGTTTGAATTATATAACTTTCAACCAGCCTACAATTTTTTTCTTACATATTCTTCATCCAGTGAATAAACAGTTCAAAAGTATCAGCCAAAACTTGATGTATTGTCTGCAACCAATTTTTCCTCGTGTTAAAAACAATTTTTATTACAATGCGTTTTTTTACCTATTTAAACCTGGACAAAAAATAAGACAATGATTTTATTATTTCCCGAGTGTACTAAAGTTGCGTTATTATAATTTTTTATAATTATTAAACTAACTTTTAGTTTATCACAATACGCTTTTTTCATTTTTGTATAGATAATGTTATGATCTCTATTTTAAGTGATTTTCTTATTAATCACACCTATTTTTACGAGTAACAGGTCAAACTCACCAAATTTTAATAAGCTGTTTTTTTAGATCTTCTGCACTACAAAGCTGAAATCTGATGACCTTATTTTAAAAGAAAAATGTTCCACTTAAAACACAAGTCTCATTAATTTGAGTAAACCCTGAAAATTTTAAGAAATATTTATCGGATATTTTGGCCGGCATCTCTGAAATTATAGTTCTTAGATAAACGCGTTTGAATTTTAAAAGTTACAATACTTGAAACATCATAAAGAATCTACAAATCTGAACAAACTTCAAATAACAAACATTCCCAAAATACGTCAGTATGGACCTGCTTTATTACATTTTCCATATCTATTTTCATTTTTATCGTCTTTTTTCTTCGCTTTATCTTATTTTGCGGCGTGTTTTCATGCTGTCAAGATCGCCTGTTATTGATGGACTGGCAACATATTAATGTATATAACCCAGGTATCATGTTTAGTTTCTCATATACTAACACACTGGTTTTTCTACCCATTTTAAAATTTGATACTGCATCATACACACTAAATTGCAATTGTGAAAATGAGACGATACACGGTTTCGATATGCGTTTCCATACTGTGGCATTAAAGCTTTCATTTTGGTTTTGTGTCCGTCCTTGCAAGCACTTATTAAGCAGATCCTCATAATTTAAGTCGCTCAAATCCACCAGTTGCGTAAAGCTTTCTTTCTTTTTCAACATCTTTATCGTTTTTCTGTATCGGTATGCTGATAAAAAAGTTCAAGCAGAACCAAAACCTGCGTATTCAGCATGGTATTTTTAATAGATAACCCAGTGAAGCTAACACTTGTTTTATATTTATGTATTCTGATGTTCTGATAGAGTATCTTGAGCTACACGTCATTTTTCTTTTTTGAGATATTGTATTTTAGGCTCTTGGGGAAAAAAAACCAAAATTATTTTTTTGAACATGTCTTTTTTTAATACGTTGTCTTATCTGAGAACATTTATCATATTTTTCATTAAATCAGGTTTATTTTATTTAGCACCTACCTACCACCTTAAAATTGTTTCTAAGGTTTTGTCAGGGGAAATTTCCAAACAGGTGTACTAACAAAAACCCTAATATCTTAAAAATAAAAAAAATAAAATTTTTTAATCTGTTTTCAGTTTTGCAAAATGCTTAGGTGTTAATAATATTGTAGGCAACTGATCTGTAAGTATGTATGTTAACAATTTTTTAGAACTAAAGTGGATAACCAGAAGAGATATTCGGGTTTGTAACGCAACATGGTGTAAGTAACCAATATCTGATAATACAGTCAAGTACTGTAATTGTAATTCAACCTTGATAGGCCCTACTACTTTGCTATCTAAATACAGTCTTTGTGGACAAACAATGTAAGCTAGAAATATAAATGGTATATCTCTCATAATCAAGCGTCGTATCAGGTTTTTAAAGTCGGTGAGGAACAATTGTAGTAGGTTTATATTGCCAGTATGACTCTTGTTTTCATTAATTTTGAGATCACCTGAATACTCTATAAACTTGAATTCACATTCCTCTTTCCCAATTTGGTCTGCTTGACCAAAATTTTTGTGAAAGAGATTTTTGGAACAAGGTTCCCGAATGTGTACTTCCAAAAACATGCTAAATAATTGTTAAAACCAAACTGGAATTTAGTAAATGTACTATTATCAAATGTACTATTGGTCTTGCATTGCACTAAATAAATTAAATTGTTAAGTTACAGTTTAAAATTCGGCCCTGAATCTTATGGTTATCTTTACCCTCTTTATCCTGAATACTTGTGGCGAAGGGAATAGATACAGCTCGCTCGAAATCTAAGTCGAAAAAAAGGAAGATGCCATAAATATTATCACCAAAAATCTTTGCACGGAAAAAAGATATTTTTCAATTACAAAAAATACAGTGGACGTTATCTCGAACTTTCAGGATGTTGGTCTTTCGATAACGAGCGTTTGCTGTCCCTGATGATCAGAAATAAGAAAATTCTAATGTTTAAATTTCTCAAAAGTCGTCGCTGCAAACATCATGTCTGTCAAGCGAAAGTTTGTAGTCATAACAATTGCTGAAAAATGTAGTACTCTAAAAGAAACCGAGAAAGGTTCAACGAATAAAATTATTGCCCTGAAGTATTGAGTACCAAAAAACACTGTGTCTATTTGGATTAAAAACAAAGAGAAGCTTTTGGCTGCGTTTGAAAATCTTCAGAACAACGTTTAAATATTAAAGGCAGCTTTAAGCAACTTGATAACCTTTTCGCAAATTTTCCAAGTGGTAAATGCCCTACAATATTGTTGTTTTTTGTTAATACAGACTGCATAATTATCTTTTGGGTTTTTTGGTTCACTTTGTCTTAATAAACATTCTTCTATAATAAGTCCTTATGTTTTCAATGCATAATATCCTATGGTTTAGTATGTCATCTCGAGCGAAATCTTCTCCAGCAATATTTGGGTTATGTCCATTTTTTCCTCCTTTTAGTTGTTAAAAAATTTTTTTACATCAGAAATTTTTCAAGAGTATACACTATTGAAATTCGAAAAAATTTGACTTGTCTTTTTGTACTTCATTATATTATTTTTGTAGGCATTCACTAATCCTAAAAAGGGTTTTTGATGAAGGCAACTCCATCCAACCTTAAATGACAACCTTCTGGTTCGAAAAAACTTTACCCACACTCCTCCCCAATCACAAATTTGAGGATTTATTTAACGCCGATGAGTTTGGTCTCTTTTGCCAATGACTACCAAATAAAACATTCCATAAAAATGCACAGTACATGAAGAATAACTTGGCTTGCAGCAGTAAATGCAGTCAGTGACAAACTTCCGATCTTGGACATTATCAAAACAGTCTAGGTGTTTTAAGAATATGAAATCTCTACCGTGTTGGTATCGGTCTCCACGCAAACGAATTTGAAGAATGGGTGAGCTCGATCGAACTTTTCAAAAAGAAATTCGAAAAATTGTGTTAATATTTGACAACTGTCTTGCCCATCCAACGATTGACAATATTTCAAACATCCAATTAATATTCTTATTAACCAACATTACTTCAGTTTCTCAACCGATGGACCAGGGAGTCATAATAATACTTAAAAGATTTTTACAATCGATGTTTGGTTGAACTAAGGATTCAACTTTCGGATCAAAGTCAATATTTGCCGAAAATCTCGATACTCCGAAGCATGGAGATGCTTCATGAAATGATGTAACTAAAACTACCTTTGATAAATCCATTTGGAAGATAAAGTTTTTTACCAAAGACCAGATTAAAACTGTTGAGGATAATGACGACTCTTTTAAAGATTTTAAAGAATATCTTACTGTGTTACGAGAAATTAATGCAAGCTTGATACTAAACTATTAACTGCAGAGGAGCTTGTTGATACGGATTTGATCTTTTTCACAACAAATAATCCAATAACTGAATAAAGAGATGATCGAGTCAGTATTGGATGACCAAGGAAAGAAGCTATGATTGACAACATTGTTTCATGTCTGCTAACCTGAAACTCAGATGTTTTTTTCAAAATAAGTGTCCTGTAGATAAATAATAATCAAGTCAAATTTAAGCATTGTTTTTTTCGGTGATTTTTAAGCCAATCAAATTCCAAGATTATTATTTTAAAGAAATAAAATAACTGAGAAAAAAAATATTAGGTGGAAGCTATTTTTTATTCCATTTGACGTGTTGTTTTGGTATGCAATTTGGTTGAATACTTTGACGAAAAGTTTTTATATTTTATTATCAAATCTTTTTAAAAAAATGGTATCGGATCATGATTTAGACACTGCAATTGTTGAAACCATGTCGCCGGAAATACGAAAGCACACAAAGACAGAAGAAAAAGAAAGAAGGAAAGAAAAAATTGGTAGAAGTATTAGCAAGAAAAATTTAAGTCGATAGAGAAAAGGACCCCATTCCAGAACGTTTTATCTTTTGACTTATAGAGTTCTCGATTTTTAGAAAAATTGATTTCAAGATTTTATACAGGTTTTATGCTCTGGTGTAAAAGTAGCTTTAAAAAAATTCTAAAACAAATATGTCGTTAAGAGTATTTAGCAGAATTGACGAATATTGTCAAAATTTGCCAAATTAAAACCATACCAAATTGTAAAAAATCAGTGTTCGGCCATAAAAAAATCTATGCCGTATTTAACTAAAGTAGTACTCCACCAAATTAAATCCACGAAAAGTTTAAAAATCAGTTGTCTGTGTCAGTTTTCATATTTCCATAACGTCTTGTGTTTATCTTACAGTCCAGTTTCCAAGCAAACTTACATCTATCTACTTACATCCATTTATCAGCGAAATTAAATCTAGGCCAAAATCTCTCTTAATATGGAAAAAACTTGGCAAAATGTTAATTTGTATTTAAAAGTAATACTTTTGCTAAACATATGACAATTGTTTTTAAAAGGTTGTTTGTCATGTGATTTGATTTCTCGACTACAATGTGGTGAAGATATTCTACATCACCTTTGCAACAATAATGCCTTATATCACAAAAATGCTACGCAATAAATGATAGCTATCACTACCAGAAAGCAGCTAAACAAAGAAAGACATCAGATGCGACAGAAGAGACTCAAATCCCAAACTATGGCACAAGGTCAAAATTTCAGGCCAAAAATTATCAAGAAGACTGTTTGCTGTGTGAGAAGGTGGGTAACAGAAACCTAAGCCAGGTGCTGACTCTAGAATTGGATAAAAAAGTTTGGAGCTGTGCCGAGCTTCTATTAGATGCTAAATTACTCACAAAACTAAATGAAGGTGATCTCGTAGTTACTGAGGCTCATTATCATAATCAATAGCTTTATATTATACAACAGACTGTGTTCGATGCGAAAAGACCAACCAGCAATTAAAAGTGAAGACAGAATTTTTTACGAAACTGTGCTTGGAGAGGTTATGGATTATACCTATCAGTGTTATGAAGTTGACGCAATTGTACCTGAGTTTCAACTTTTAGGACTGTACCAATTATTTTGCAGTCGCGTGAATACCGTTGTCGAAAGTTCGAAATGTATAAAAAAAAAAGAGATTAAAAGAAAAAATTATGAACCTTGTACCAAAGTCAAGTGAATTTAAAAATGGTTCAGAAGTTCTGTTGACATTCAAAGCTGATCTAGGGAAAGCAATCTTTGATGCTTGTTGTTTAACAAACGAAGAAGAAGGAATTTGTTTAAAAAGAATAGCAACTATCTTGCGAAACCAAATTTTTAAAGTTCAAAATACTGATAACGTACCACCACTTTCAACTGGTTTAGAATATGCCTTGATCCCAAAAACTTTAAAAACATTTGTTAGAATGTTATTATAAGTTACAAGGTACAAGAAATCAACAACAATTCAACACATAACAAAGATTCAACAACTCTTTCTAATCGGATCCTTTATAACTCTTTAAAGAAAGATATTGAAACTAAGCTACAAGGGAAATATACACGACATCAAGCGATCTACTTTTTCCCTTGTATGTAGGTTTAAATATACCTTTTCATGGAACATCAATTTACATGTTCCAACATACTGAGGTTTGAATTACCAGTAAAGAGCTTTGATAATGATTTTTCGGAAAAACAACTTAAAAATTCATGGAGTTACCATCATATTACACAAAAATAACGCCTTCTACCGAGCATTTCGTAGAATATCTCTTGCAAAAAACCCATTTGAAAACTATGTTGCTTTTAGTTATTCAAGAGATTGGTTGATAGCAGTAGATAGAGTTTTAGAAAAATATCAGAAGCGACAGAAACAACAAGGATTTCTTGGGCAGTATTTCATTCAAAGAAAGAGAAAGATAAACGGAAGACAAGAAATGCATCAGTTTTATTGCCACTCATTAATGAATCGATAAACTCGACTGATAAAGTAAGACAAACTTTTAATATAGTTCAAAAAGTTTTGACGAAGTTAAACCCAAATCAAATCCCTATAATAACAGCTGACCAACCATTGTACGCGTGAGGAAAACAGGTTCAGTGGCACTATCGAGAACTTTATGATGAAGATAAGTTTTTAATGGTGATGTTGGCTACACATAAAAATGGCCTCATTATCTAGGGTTGGTGATTGGTTAGAAGGGAGTGGTTGGCGTGATACAATTACTAAAGCCGGCCGGCATAACAACCTCTGGACGAGCTGAATCTATGTTAACTGGTCGAAAAGTAAAACGATTGATGTATGCACCCCAAGATTCATTAGCTGGTTTATACAAACTACTTGCTGAAACTTTAAAAAAAAACTGAATCGAACAGCAAATAACAACATACACCAATTTAACTATTGGATTACTGCTATGGATCAACAATTGATAGTACTGTTGCTTGCTATGATTTTCAGAGTAGACAATTTCGTCAGTGCTTTGAATCAAATTGTTTCTTGGATGTTTGCCCTAGATCGCACACTATTCCAGATGGCTTCTCATTTTCCTTGCTGACATAAAGATGCTCCCACACAAACACCCCAACATATATACCGAGTTCTGCAAAGCTTTCTTCACAATTCAAAAGACAAAACGCCCTTTTAATCAAAGGCTACACACCAAGCGCATGAGCAAAACAATAAGATCATAAAAGGAGACGGTGGATCAATAGATATATTAGACAACCCATGTGCACTGATGAAATGGATGGCTTGCGAACCACTGCTTGCTGAGCTACTCGAAGCATTCGGAGAAGAGGAAGAAGATGGTGATAATAAAGATCATCATGATGATACACCTACATTTGAAAAGAAGCATAATGAACATGTATCAGAGTTTATTAAAGTGTTAAAAAAATTCGGAAATCCATTTCAAGTAGAAGAAGTCATTCTTGTGAATTTGTTCAATTTTTCCAACTACATAATTTATAAAATTTTTAAACTATGTTCAATTTCTTAAGGTGTCAGCATTCCACATCAGATAGTTTCATCCACACCAGTGTGGATGAAACTATCTGAAGCATCGAAATCATACATTGAATTCATCAAATGTGGATGCAAGAAAGAGTGTGGAACACGTTGTAAATGCAAAAATTTCAGGATTAAGTTGTTTTCTACTTTTAGTTCTGCTTATAATGATACCACATGTGATAGGTTTTGAAAACGAAACAAAATGTTTGCTGCCAACTCGGTTAGGGTTCTCTCCAGGGCTTAAAAATACTTTTCAAGCTGGGGTCCTTTTTTTATTTACTATGGGTTATAGATGCTACACTCAAAGTTTCATGTTTGTATCACCATTTGAACTATTTTGCCGTTTATTTACTCTTATTGCTCCCGCTATTATACACTATTTCAATTTACATGTTTAAGCGGACTAATTATTTGTGAATCGTCTGCTAATCGTAATTTTTAAATAAATATATAAATTAAAAAGATCAAATATAGGAACAGAATTGAAATATAATACTGCACTTAGTTTATTTTAATTAATTGGAAATCAATGTACAAAAGTAAAGTGCTCTTTCTATATACCAAACGCAACACTTAATAATCTGAATAACGTTCATGTTTTTCTTTATAATTAATCTGATATAAGCTTTAGTTATCAACCAAAACCTGAAATTTATTGCGAATAAAGAAAAGTGCCAAGACATTCGAGTGAAACTTTAAAACAACGCTGTTTGATTATGTAATTAAATTAATTGTCTGCCTAAACCTACGTTTAAACGTAAATATGAGTAAATACGTGCCATTTATCCGAATATATCTAAAATGTAGTTTACACTTGATGTTATGGGAACGGTCGGTGAAAAAGTTTTTGCTTAAATTTTACTTTGGTCTTCATCTCGGACATCGATTATATTCCATGACCGACAATTTATTTTAAATTTCGCAACACGCAAACATGCCAGCAATTGAAGGTCAAAGAATAGCCCAGTTAACTTTCGAATAATAAAATATTGCAATTCTGTTTCTGAGCACGTATACTCTGTGGAATACTGATTAGTTGGGATAGGTTAAATTTGAACTTTCAAAACTATTATGAAGCGAACCACGGCCTACTCTACACACCGCCTTATATGACAAGTTTAAGAGGCCAAAAATAAGAGGCCGGTTTTACAATTACAAGTAAATGGAATCAAAGAAGCTTTATAGATATTTTGTTCGCAACAACAAGGTATATTTGATAATAAGAAGTATTGGGAGCAAAATATTTAAATTGAATAATTTTGATATTTCATCAAAGATTCTATATGGAAACTAGATAGCACAACTTCACTATACTGGTAGGGTTATTTCTTATTTATTTCTTACATACAGTCAAACTCTAATTTGAACTTGTGAGTTAGCAAATACTCGAAGAAGCTTGAAGTAAGCCTATAGTTCCTTCTTATGCTGGGGCGAGGGTGAGGTTTTAGATAGTAGAAGAGTAAGTTACATAGAGTGTGATATATAAAACAAAAATCAAGGTAAAACACAAAAAATAATTATAATTATCCATTTAAAAACAGTATCTATACTGTTCATTTCTTCGTCTTTTTTATAACCTTGTACGACGTCGCTCCTTATAGTGTCTGATGTTTATTATTTTAAAACGTTAATTATAAGCTTTGTGGCAAACTTGAATCCTAATTCAGTATGTTTTTCGCATGTAAATTCTACTTTAGGGGAATAATTATTTAAGACAAGTGTTGCTGTTTCACAGATCGTCTTGGTAGTACCCTCGATATCTTTATGTATAATCTAGGATGGCAACAAATGACAGGTAAAATCGGAAAGTATCGTCGTTGTAACTGTTAAGCCGATGATATGCATATCTTAAAAAATCATGTGCATATCTTAAAAAATTATATGCATATCTTAAAAAATGATGTGCATACCTTAAAAAAATGATATGCATATCTTAAAAAATGATATGCATATTTTAAAAAATGATATGCATATCTTAAAAAATGATGTGCATATCTTTAAAATGATATGCATGTGTTAAAAAATGATGTGCATATCTTTAAAATGATATGCATATCTTAAAAAATGATGTGCATATCTTTAAAATGATATGCATATCTTAAAAAATGATGTGCATACCTTAAAAAATGACATGCATATCTTAAAATCAGACATCAATAAAATTCTTTCTTTTTGAATGGTATCATCTTCTTGTTTATATTTTAATGTTGCTTTCTATGTATTTGTAGTTAAACATAACAACCAGAGGTTTTACTTTTGATATTTTAATTCAGATGAAATTGGTATTAAATTCATGTCTTAAATCTTAAATATAAAATTTAATTAAATTGATGAAGCGAAATAGAATCCGTTAATTTATTAAAATGCCTAAAAACGCCCACAATAAAGAATGATGTGAAATATTGTATAGAGTTTATCTCAGTTTTAACTAGCAAATATTTTTCTCAAAAAAGAAACTTTCAAACGAAATCATAAGGAATTTTCTGTTATGTATCGTTATTTCAGTCTTGATATTTTTTTCCAAATCTGACCTAGTGTATAAAAAAGAAAATGGATTCAATGACACTGTTTTTTATTTTATACAAGATGATGTTATTCTAAAAGAGCTTGTTGATGTAGCTCGTTCTTTGCTGCAGTTGAAAGTGATATACGTTTATATTCATGCAACAACGCCTCACATTTAATGCGCATATTGACTTAAATAACATTAGAAGAAGCCTTACAAAGTGGGATACAAGTTACTTCAATTTGTGCCATACTAGATTTTCAAACATCCAAAGTGCTAAAAATAATGATGAGTTTACCATTTTACGAACAGACAACTGTTCATGATTTTAACGCTGAACTAAACAATTGTAACAGTCCTCTTCCCAATTACAATCATGTTTACAAGAAAGGTACAGTACAAAACCTTATTAATTACATAATATCTTATTTTCAACTTAAATCATTGTACATTTTAAAACTTAACGAAATGAATAATATCGACTTCAGCAAGCTCCTCAGTGATAACTCGGATACCTGCGTTACACTGCGATATGTAACGCATCATCATAACAATTTATCAGTTATTAATTCATTAGGAAATGAAATCAAGATCTTACCCGAAAACACTACAGTGTTTATTATTGGTGTACATCTAACATTTCCGTATCAGCTTTTTAGCGAAGTTAACAAATTAGTTGGTTTGAAAATAACTTGGTTTGTAAACGGATTTTGGTGATGCAACTGGGGACTAACATGTCCAGCAAATATCATCACATATAACATGTTTGTTAAACCTACTCCCTATTGGTATTTTACAGGAGAATTCTTTCATTTGCCATTTTGTTCTCAAAGGCAAGATATGCAGTTCGAATTTTCTTTCCAAGTGGTAGATTCGCATCGATATGTTAATATATCTCAATTATGGAAGTATATTCTCAGAAACTCACTTGTTTGTTCAAGATACTGTCCGAAAAGCTATGAACCAATCAGAAACGAAACGATTAATACAGAAAATCTTAAAGTTACTGAAATGAGTTGCATAAAATGTAGCGAAAATTAAGTGAAAGAAGCACCTGGCAATAGCAGTTGTCACAGATGCAAATCTGATTTTATATCTGATCAAAATCATTTAATGTGTATAGATAAATTTCGAAACGATTCTTTGCAAATATTCGATAAAGAAGGAATTAGCGTGATAATATTTGCAACTGCTGGGCTATTATTTGACGTTGCCGTTTTAATAACATTTCTTATAAACAGAAAAACTCCTGTAGTAAAATCCAGTAACTTGTTCTTATCTTTAATTCAGATAATCTCGCATATGCTAATGCTGACTGCGTTGCCTTACTTTTACTTAACAGAAATCAATTTATACAAATGCGTAGCTCGTAATCTCCTGACAGGCTTTTGTTTAATTTTGAATATTAACGTCACTGTTCTAAAAACAAAGAAATACGTCAAAATATTCACTTCCCTGTTGAGAACTACACGTGCGGAAATGATCAAAGCAAATTCTAAAGATGCATTCTTAGTTATATTATCTGTCATAATACAGATCTTCCTAGAAATATTGAAAAATACAATTTGTACAATGTACAAAGCAACTATAATACAAACCTTGGATAGAGCACTAAGATTGCGTCACTTTATTTGTTCATCTGATGACAATTTGCAAATTCAGTTAGCTTATTTATTAGTTCTATCGATTATTTGTGCAGTTTTAAGTTTTCCATCAAGAAATCTACCTTCGTATTTTAGTGAGACAAATAATATCTTATTTGGAACATTATTCTATGTAGCCATACTAACATGCTACTTTCCTTTGTATAACGGTAATTCAAATATTCGTTTGCGCAATACAACCAGTTGTTTAATTCCAATAATAGCTAGCACTATCATGATGATGGCGATGTTCAGCCAAAAACTCATTGTTGTTCATTTTCAGTCTCAGAAGAACACAGTGGCTGCAATAAGATCAAAAATTAATATCTACACAAAATCACAAAGTAGTAATTAAAATAAACCATGATTAACTTGTCATGTATCTTTAATGGCTTTTATCGTTGTAATCTTCTATATATCGCGCATTCATTTATATATACCATTAATATTTCGGCTGATATTTTTAATTTGAAAAATTAAGAAATAACTTTTGCTTCTTGATTTTAAACTTTGCGAGATGCAAGTGCAAGAAAAACGTAGCTATGTGGCTGAGACATTTAATGCAAGAAAGTTTAACTTTCGTGAAATTTTTTGTTTTGGTTTGCGGGAGGAGAAACTTTTTCAGGCACATCATCCTAAGATTTAGTAAAAATAGAACTTACAGTATAGGAAAAAAAATAAACCAGGCAATTCCTTTATCACAAAAATCATTGAAGAAAATACTATCATTAATAAATTACTTGTCATTCACCTAGAAAAAAGAAACCCTTACCAATAATTTGTAATGCAATCCATCATAATATTTAGGGAAAACGAACACTTATAATTCTTTTCCACACACAAACACACCTACTTATCTAACTACCAAATTTTGTCAAGAAAAAGCAAAAAAAAAAGTCTAGCAAAAGATATACGGCAGTGGCCAGCTTTTCCATTGCGGACGTTAAAACAATAATATAATGTGTTGAAAAATTTATAAAGAAAATATGACACCTATTGGATGATAAAGGTATAATAATAAAGTGTAATTTAGTGTGATTTAATTTGAAATAAAATCCGATTAATTTAATGGTGTATTCGCCTACGGCCATACTACGATGAATACAGCCGCTCTCGTCTGAACACTGATGTTAAGCGTCCTCGTTCGAATCTTGTGCAATTTTATTACTTATTCCCGCCATTTATTTTTACGGCACTGCTGCATCACTCAAAACAGGTTGATATCAAAATACCAGAGTGGAAAAATATGCATATACACGTATATTACTCTTTAAGCAATTAATTCGAGAATTTAATGACATTTTAAATAAAATCGATAATTCCATAGAGGAAGACATTGAAGTGTATTTAGCTAAATGAAATTTAAGATTGTTGTTTAGAAGTAAAAATACGAAATACATCTACTCAGAAAGAATACGAAGATAATTTCGGAAAACTGTTTGAACATCAGCTATCAAAGATTAGCTTGAACATTAAATTGAAGAAATTCACTGAACACTGCTCATCAAACGACATATAAAAATTTCAGTTTGAGTTAAACAATATTTATCAAGGAACAACACCTCGAAGCATGCTGGTTGATCTTTTTAGGAATAATTTTTATTGAAGACCCAGCACTATCACTATTCAAGACAGTAAACGACATTTACAAGGTTTGGATGAGACCCAAATTCGTTACTTGCAAATAAATTATGACGTGATCATGATGACCAAGTTAAGAAAAATTAAAGAAGAAATAAAAATAATTGAAGCACATTGAGAAAATCGGTTGATGCATTTCCAGATTTAATGCAGTTAGCCAAGACACATTCAATTGAAAAGAACTTGTACTTTGGTGATGGGCTTGAAAAAATCTACAGACTAATGGCAGATGAGAAAGTATCAAGGTGGTCAAACAAGATTGCAGATAATGATTGAGAAGTAAACAGCACTTAGAAAAGGTAATTTTTAGAGAAAAAAATAAAAGTCCAACAGCACAACAACAAATTTTTTGTGAAAAACCAGGTGATGAAACAAGAAGAAAGCCAGTTCACATATTAGATCTACAGTCAGGATGTGACACAGTCTTTGCCCACTAATCTCATCAGGAACAAGAAATTAGAAAGCCTTAATTACGTCACATATATAAAAAATCTAATGGGTGTATGTATCGTTATCAGGCGTTTTCTAATTATCTTCTTAAAACAGTCAAAGAAGAAATACCAGCAGGCTATGTGTTCAAAAACACAGATGGTGGGAGAGGTGTCATAGGTGAACCTTACAAAGTATTCACAGAGATCGATAATTATCATTTCTTAGCGATATTTCAATAACATTCCTTTCAAATCAGTTATTTGCTGTCAACGCTGACTTACCTCCCTTGAATATGAAATTTGAGATAGACTGTGGTACGGAATAAACATACTGGTTGTATCAGATCAAGAATACACGAAAATTTTCAAAAAAATTTTGATGACGAGGAGAGAAAGAATTTTTAACCAAGTAGAGGCGGCAGGAAATGAAATTAACTACAGGTGTCCAAAACTGTCGATCTTGCAAGGAATGTAAAAACCATATGCACGTCAAGTTTTTAAGCATCATGAAAGAAGTTGAGCGTGGTGTCATATATAAAGCCATCATTATTAAAATTCAGAACCGTTTGACCAGCATTAAAATTGGCAGATAATCCATCAATTGCGTTAGCTATTCAAAACCAACAAAGTCAAGAAGCCATAAAACATCTAGGTGTCATCAAATCGCAGAATAAACTGCAATAACTTGGATATGTTGACTTTGTTCGGAATCTCCAAAAAGATCAACGAGCGAGAGCCGTTTGGAAGTCAAACTCATTGTATTGTATTTGATACATTTCAGGCTACAAGAAGCAGATTTAATCTCAATGGTGTTTTGCATTTTGGTTTCATTTTCTGACTTGCCTATTTTTTAGGCATAGGCCAAATCATGATTTTGAAACTTCTTATTCTGAAGTTTTGGGATTGTAATAGGCTAGGACTGTAATTCTAGTTTGTAAAAATGCGCTTGTCTGAGCGCATATTCGCGTTCGCATACAGGCACCACCCCCACCCCACCCTTGAGCTTATAGTTTGGCTGAATAGGCCTAGTCATTCTTACTCGCCTTCCACAGGGCGAGGAAAACCTACGAACCCTTAACAAAAAACCAAAATCAAATCAATATATGAACTAGACTATGCCGACTTACCAGATATTGTAATGATAATATAACAGTTGTTGCACTTGATCTTAGCCATTAGGCTAAGAAGCGATAGCGTCCTGAAATAAATATTAAGAGCTAGTCAATTCAATTTAAGAAATACGAAGAAGCGACACACAAAGCCATTCCAGCACAATCCGTCAAAGAACTGATACTTACTCTTCTAAAGCAGTTTTATGGAAATGCAACAAATCTAAATGATAATTGTCTAAACGATCAAAGCCTGCTTATGCCATAACATCGGAGCACAATCTGACTTCTAGATAATATAGAGCATATAATGCTAATATTTCAAAATTATGGTAGAGGAAATAAAGGTTTGCGATAGCATGATAAGCTTGTTTGCAAGCTAAAGTTAAAAGTTACACTACCAATAACTTGTTAAAGTATGCAAAGGCAAAATTAAAAATGGTATATGGTAATTGAATATAGAAAAAAACTGCAACAGAATTTTACACACAAAAAATGCTTTTAATTAAAAATATATTTCAAACTAAAATAATGCAACGTTTTAAACTTACTTGTTCATAAAACAGATAACTATGTTTAAAGACATGAAATTTAATATTAGAACAAAAGATGTTTAAGAGCATTCGAATGGAATGTTAAATATTCTTTTGTAGCGTTTAAATAAAATTCTCTGTCGGCAGTTTATCGAAATTAATTTTGATTTGGTTTTGATTTGGTAACTATTGTCTCCATTGAATTTATTTCTACTGTTCAAATATTATTAATGATTATTTACAATTTTTTTTTGCTTTTAAAAAAGTTTTTTTGCAGTAATTTAACATGAGAATGCTATGTTTAACGTGGGGAACCAACAAATTGCCGAGACAAAATTTCCAGAAGGGCCGACGTGACAGGTCTTGGAATACTTAGAAAGGCCATTTACGCCTAAGAAATTTGCTCAACTAAACAACCCAAACCAAATTGAGCTAGCTTTGCATTACGCAATGAGTTTTTGCTCAGAGACTCACAGATAATATGGAAAGTAAATTTTCGCTAGATGTGGGAGTCCGAACTCGTGAAATTTTGTTCCGTATCCAAACGTCTTACCACTGTGACAACTCCGCGTACTGTTAATAAGTTCAGTTTGCTTTAAGTTGGAAAATTGAATGTTATGGTAATATCTAGTTGAAAATAAGTGCTAGAAAATGCACAAAACATGTTTACTGTAGAATATAGTATTTTTTGCACTCTCTTCAGTTTTTCTTTGTTGCATTACCTCGTGTTGACCTTACTCGCATTTTTTCCGAATACAATTACTGTAATAGACAATTTTGTTGCTATATTTTGAAATGTTTCAAAAGCAATAACGGAGAAAGTGTTACGATGATAAAGTCCATTCTTGCAAACTTGCTTACC
>JAUZNK010023278.1:0-20258 GCA_035046665.1 Euphysa ruthae | reverse complement strand
TATATATACACTCATGCTTGTTCAATACAACATGTTGGAGATTGATCGGGCTACTCGTAGACATGGTTTCGTTATTTGTAATCGGTGATGATGGAAAAAAATAACAACACCAAACATTTGACATCTAAAAAGTTTGATATTATTCTCAACAAAGCTTACTATGGCCCTGGAGGATTTCAAGGCATTACTGCGTTCTAATCAAGACTACCAAAAAGCGCTGCCTCAAAGGAGAGGATCCAGAGGTGGTTATCTAACCAAGAAGTGGGATGTATATGCAGACACGGCCTCCTAAGAAAGTTTTTGCCCATTTTACAGAGAATCGACCCAACAAACTCCATCAAGCCGTTCATTTCTTTTTCTAACATGACAAACTCGGTCGTAAGACATACTTTGACACTGGCAGATGTGGCTTCTCGCTACAAAGCTGCCATACCATTGACCTCAAAGTCAACGGATGAGACTGCCATGACATTTACTAGCATATACAAGAACAGACCGCTTGTACAGCCAAGCACGTTCATTGTAGATGACGGGCATGAATTCAAGGTTGGTAGTGACTAAGCTTATGTCTAAGCACGGGGTTTGAGTCTGTTTAGCACAACCAGGCCAACATAGATCACAGGCTTTCGGTGAGTCTTTTAATTGTCAAAGAACTAGTGCAGATCAAACTAATACAATTGAGCAAATCGTAGTTTTGTCAAGTAAAAACCATGGGGATTACTACCATCTTTATGCCAACACTTGTAGTACAACCATGAGACAATACAGAGCGTTAATAATAATAATTCATCATTTTCCAACATATATTTTTTAAAGTGGGGCCAACAATTAGCTTCAGTCCATTTTTTTCAGAAAGTTCTCATGGGTTTGGTTATGGTGTACTTAGAGCTCCCATTTGAGCTTACGGTAAAGAGAATCATTGGTTTAAATCCAGCTAATTAGCAGAAGTTTAGATATTTCTAGAATTAGAATACATGACACCTATTGCAATGAACATTTATGGAAACCTCACGACTATCATAGAAGTTAAACTTTTAGATGCCTTTGAATTTTATAATTCACATTAACTTATTAATCAAAGCTGCAGGTAAAAATATCAGTTTCTTGCTTCACAATCGTGGCTTGATGAGTATTTATCAGTCAACCTATCTTTTAAATTCATACATTTTTTCGCCATGCTTATTGCTCATTGGTTTTGATATTTTGCAATCGGGTTTTTCCTTTTAAAAATAACATTTAAAAAGAGGGATAGAAATCCGTGTCTTGAAAAAATAAGCTGTAATGACTCTTGGATTCCCAGATATAAAAGAAAAACTAATCATAAAGCAAAAATGAAAAAAATTTTTCGACCAAATTTTGGGAAAAAGAAGACCAGAAAACAAAACCTTTCAGCAGGAGGCCATATAGGTTAAAATATGCCATCTATAATCCTTTATGCAAAAAACGAAAACAAAAAAAACTTTTTCTCATTTTTAGTTCATAAATAGGGCTTCCAAATGAGAATTTTCACCAGGTGGTCATATAAACCAAAATATTTTCCCTATGTTCCTTTAACCTCATGCCAAATTTCCAAAAAAGTTGATGAGCCGATTTTTAGGATATTTTAAAATTTTTGTTGATTTTAGGTCTAAAATGACTATTAGGGCAATGTCTAGTCTAGTACCGGAAATCAAGAACTTTTTATATTATGGTTTAATCACTTACGTCGGTATTGTCAGGAATAAAAAATTTTTTTCATCATAATTAGCTTTGGAATTATATATAGTAATTTAGTTTTACTACATATAGTAATAAACATGAAATATTAGCAATTAGTATCTGTATATCCTATTAAAATTACACATAGGCTTAATGAAACCAAACCTAGTCTTGAAATTCACAAGTAAGAACATATAAACTATGGTAAAAAAACTCTTTCTGATATTATGAATGGGGACATCTTGGAGAATTTCAATACATAATAAATTAAAATTAAAGTAGGAAATATTTGATATATAACATAATATTTTAAATAATTTAAAATTCAGTTCTATGTGGATAATTATTCACATATTATCACTTCCAGTTTCTATGTTTGTTTTTCAAATGACTGGAAACTATTCCTTAAAAACTCTAATTGCAACTCAATCATTTAATTAACTATAGTAAAGAACTTTTTCATAAACCACTGTTTCCGTTGTTTACTATTTTTTTCTCTTTTTAGCCATCTAACAATATTTATTGTGTTATTTTTTAACTCCTTCCACATATTGTAATTTTTTCTACTGATATGTTTTCTGAATTTCATTACTTTGAATATCCATCAAAATCTTTCATTTATATAAAATAAATTAATAAATTAATAAATTGATTACTTGTTTATTTTTATTAAAATTTTTAGGTTTTTCTATTTACGATTAGGGTGTAAATGTTTAGCAATTTAAATATTTGTGTTTTTAGTCTTCCTTCTGATAACTAATAGTGAAATAGTCACCCCTAACATTGATTCCAAACTTCATCCATCTTTTTACACTCACAGTATCACAGATTAGGTGCGCTTTCAAAATTTGTAAATGGTAACAGTCCTGATAATTACAATTTCCTTTTTTTAAACCTTCCAATATATAAACAGAGCTAAATCAAAATTTTTTCAGTATTATACCATTCAAACAAAAAATCAAGAAAAATTCTGTTTTAATAAATACCTGCTAGGATTAGATCAAATTCAGCTGATTTTTATCCTAAATGACCCATCTGGAAAAATATTTCCTATAAACCTATCAGACTTAAATTCAGCCACCTAAATAAGTATAAACTCAATCTTAATTACTGCCACATCAAATCTTAAAAGAGGTTCGGTGACGCATTCTTCTAATCCAATTTTCCATGGTGCATAACTTTTCATGATTATTATTACTATACTTCTATGCATCGATAATCTATTACTTTTTATTCTTGGTTTAAATAAACATTGTTAAACAAAATAAATCAAATGTTCATTCAAAATTTTTTATTATAAGGAATTGAAAGCTTAAAGTTTTAACATTCATTACTAGATTTTTTCATTAAAAACAATTTTTGGTTTTAAGGCTATAGTAAACCAAAATTTTGTAAAATACTGTTGGAATATATTGAATTGTGGTTAGTTTGACTATTAGAAGCTCATTTTAAATATATAGCCTTTAAAGTTAATATTTTATCAGAACAATCTCTTAAAAAAATCACGGACTAAATATTGAGAAATAAACGAAAAATAAAAATTTTAGAGAACTCAGCACCTTATAACCTAGTTTATTGGGAGTTAAAAAATAATTTAATTGAGCTTTTCCAAAGTTTTGATGACAGATCGGGCTATAATCTTAATTATAAGTAAAGTTCTTAATTTAAATTTCTCAAATTCCTAGCAGCTATGTTAACATCATACCTGATTTTCTAATGCATGCAAAAACATGACAAGTTCATCTAAATGTGGTATCTTCCATTTTCGTTGACAATCGGTACAGCTTTCATCATAATAATCCTCACCTAACTGTTTAGATGTAAAAAACGCACTTTCAAAACAAGTTTTATCATACCCAACATTTGTCTTTTCATTTTTCGGAACTTCACTTTCAGGTATTTTAGAGCAATCTGCAACACGATCACACGAACACACACCTGATAAAACCTTATCAGGTGTTAGTTTCCAGGTTTCAGGTTTACTCAAAGTGTCTGGCTCATTGGAAGAGCAATCTCTATGATCATTATCTTTACTGCATTTGATATAATCCTGTGATGTCAAATCTTTTTCAGAAAATATAGAATTTCGTTTGCTTTTTGATGAATTAATAAGCGAATCATTAGAAGCTTCTTTTTTGCAGATTCCGTCAAGTTTTATTTTCTTACAGGTTTGTGTATCATCTGATTGTACCAAATCATAATCTGAAATGTCTTTTCTTGTGCGGATTAGTTCTGCCATAACCTGAAATTTTAAATAGAAATGTAATTCTCTATTAGAATAACATTTGAATATAATTATACTAAATTAAAATATATATCTTTCCTGTATTTATCGGCCGTCATTAGCATAAGAAAAAATTGTTAATTGGTGGAATTAGATCTGTGATTATGGATATGAGATTATAAAACAACCATGTTATTTTCGTGGCACAAAACCCTGTGATTGGTTATTTTATTGTTTCAATCTCGGTAAAATTTTGAAACACCTAAGCCTCAAATTATAATTTCCCAACACCATATAACGATTTAACAGATTACGGATGTAACTACTTGAAAGAGAAAAACTATTGGAAAAAATTGACACTTTAAAGGGCATGGTCGCTCACCAACATCATCTATAGAAAAACGAAAAATCTCATTTTTGGATATAAATTGATTTGTTAGTGGTCTGAGTATTGAGTCCACCAAATTTTCAAAAATCCGTTTGATCTGTTTCAGGGCCAAATCATTAAAGCTAATTTTTATTAAAAATCTTAGCAAAAGCGTTTATTTCAGAATTCTGCTATGAGAGCCAATTTGAGCACAACAACCAGCTTTAAATTTTATCATACTTCTTGCTTAATATTTTAAAAAATCATTTAACTAATTGAAATTTCAGAATTCCTTCAATTTTGAAAATTTCAATTGAATTTGCAAATAAACGTCCGATTTTAAATTTAAAAATAAATTTTAGCCGATTTTATCTCATTAGGAAAGTTTTTCATAAAAAAAAAACATGCAGTTAAAAACATTAAAAACTACAAGAGAAATTGCTTTAGCATGAGAAGCAACATTTCAAAATTTGTGGTTAATATTTCATTTTAAAACATAGCCAGAATAAATATTTTTAATATTCAAAAGATAGCATATGATTAGCACAAGTATATCTTGATTTTAAGAAACAAGAAATTTGAGTTAAGCTTAGCTGTTTCTTAATATTTTTCTGTTTTTAGTCTAAAACATCAACTCAATTCATGTAGCTATTTAAAGAAGTCATACCTGCTTCTATTTAATATAAAAATTTACGAATTAAAATATATAACATATAGCAAATTTATACCCAAATAAGTCTAGTTTCAGCATTATATACTATTTTGATTTAACCCACAATCAAAATATAATTATTTTATAATTAATAAAAAAATAATGATTTGATTGTATATTAATAAATAATAATAAAAATAAATTAACACGATCAGGAAAAATACAAAGCATTTAAATTTCAAATCTGGTAAAGAAAAATTTCTTTATTAGCTCCTATGCAAAAAATATAAAATTTCAGTTCAGTCTAACTTTCATTAATATTTTCCACAAGAAATGATTAATCTGCCATTTCATGTAAAACACTCCTAATGATTAACACTTATTTTCACCAAATCATCTATTTTCAATTTAAATCATCTGTTTTCACTAAACCATCTATAATCATCTAATATTGACAGAACTGACACAGATATTGACACATAACATGTATAATCTGCTTTTAAATTGTTAAATAGAATCATGATAAATACTCATTTTAAATAGTAATTTTAGTCTGCTATTATTCCATCGTATCATTTGATATAGGTTTTTCCTTGCTCGCAGAATTCAAGATGAGTAAGTATAATCCAAAGAAAATTCAATAAGGGCTAATTTTGTCAGTAATGAAGACCTATATGCAAGAACAAGAGACAACAGAATAAGCCACACGAAACACTATCTATGCTCAAGCAACATCAAAATACTACGATGATTATTACAAGTTTTTCTTTTCAAAAAATTGTAGATAATGGAAATTCAGACTAGAAGCTTGTTAACTTGTTAACATTAGAATTTCAAAAAAAAAAAAGAAAAAAAAAGCTTTTTTAATTGGTAAACTTGGTGGGAACAAGGGAAAATTCACAGTTGAAGAGTATTCCTAAAGGATTAAAGCATTGATTTGAACAAGAAAATTATTTTGAGAAATTTTTCAAGAAATCTTTTTTCGACTGGAATTTTGTTTAATGTTTGAAAATATATTTAGAATATCAGTTTGAAAATGTTATAATCCCCAGAACCCTAAATATGATAAATTTTTTTCATTTTATTGAAATTCGTTTGTAATTTGTTACTTATTTATTTTTTGGTTTTTGATTTTTAGGAGTATTTGCAGAATGCAACTTTCATTCATTTCATTCAAATTTGTTTTGAGGTATACTGGCTTTGTCGAAGAAGAGGAATATGGAAGGAGAAATGAAAAATACTAACCCAACATACATGAAAGAATTAGAAAATGATGTGTTATATATGTTACATGGAAATGTGACTAGAGAAATATTTTTCTTCTTCATAGAAAAAAACATTAAATGAGCAAGAGCTTTCAGTTAATATTAAAACCATCTACTGTAAAAAGTTCAATCATGACCAATCTCAAAGGAAGTAACAAGTTTTAAGTTTCAGTTTTGAGAGCATCAGTCTACTCGTGAGATTGACCCAGGAAGAACATGTTCAAACTACAGGCAAGCATAGCCTATATCATTTATACAATTATATGTTTTTATATAATTTTCATACAAAGAAAAATTGATATAATCAAAAAAATTTCAAAATTTAGACATATTGTTTGTAAATTAGAAGTTTAATACTTAAAAATATATTTGAAAGTGGCAAAATATTTAGTAAACAATATTCAATACATAAACTTTTAAAACATCTAAAATTACATATACTACACAAATAAAATATAGATTTAATAACTTTTTTCCATACATGAGAAATACAGTTTCTAGCCATGTATAAGTGCCTTAAATGTTTGCTCAAAAAGTAAATGTTATTTTATTACATTACATTGTAAATTTCTCACGGAATCTTAGGGGTTTAATTCATTTTATTTTCTTGTGAAGGAGAATTTTCCAAACCTATATTGCTCTTTAACAATAAATTTCCGGACCTTTAAGACTCCTAAAAGATACAAAATTCCCAAATTATCACAACTTTCATCCCGGTCCTCATAGCAGATTTTGGTCAACTCATAGAATATCTTTCCAAAGCAAGCATATTTTTCATAAGAAAAATATTTTTACATAACTTCTGTTTTAATTGAAAAAAGAAAATACAACATAAATGATTTGTTGGCTGAGTTACCTTAACCTTTGTATTTGGGTTACACCTTGTTCACAATTGACCACAAATTTGAGAATTCTGGCAGAAAAACGTCACTTGAAAAAATTAACCTTTCTTGTATAAAAAAACTCAAATTTAATAGTCAGACCTTTGTGTATATAATCAACCTCAAAAATTGTTACTAAAAGTAAATAAAGTAAAGATGTAAAGCCATTTAAGAAATAACTCTTTTTGTATCAATGCAATAGTATGTGTGTGTGTTTGCGCAGAAGATAATTATATAATTTTAACTATCAGCTAACCTTTTGAATGTCAATTTCACTCCCCTTCATCCCCTTTTCTTTCCCCCATGCAGTTGGGTGATTATAGATAGGATCGTTTATAATAGGGTAGCCAAGGTACTGCAAGTGAACTCTGATTTGATGCATTCTTCCAGTATGTGGCCAGCCTAGGAATTGATAAAGAGTATAATGAGTAAAAATTAGCAAAAACTTATTTTAGGATTTTAAATTTAAAAAATTGTTAAAAATGATTTATTTTTTTGATAAAAAAATGTCATTTTTTGAACAAAATTTACAAATATTTTGAGCAAGTAGCTATATGGTGTAAAAAAGCCCCCTGTGAAACTTTATACAGAGCTAAAAAGAATTACCAAGTAGTTTTTGATAAAACTTTGTTGTTTTTAGAACTAAAATGGTCTTGTTTTGGGTCCTAGGAACTAGATAAAAATTTCAAAACTGCTGACATGCCTAATTTATCAGAAATACTATTCCCTAATGAAACAAAATTTCTCACTTTTGAGAAAAGTCAATAAGTACTGATTTTTGTTGTTTTAGAGTCATACATTCAGCCTAAGTAAGTGAATGAGTAAGTAAGTGAGTGAGTGAATGAGTAAGTAAATGAGTGAGTGAATAAGTAAGTGAGTGAGTGAGTAAATAAGCGAGCGAGCAAGCAAGGCAAGCAAGCAGGCAGGCAAGCAAGCCCACAAACTTTTTGAAGGTGGTCATAAGGGTCAAAAGATCCTTCCTTAAAAAAGGGGATTTTGAGCCTAAAATGACTGTATTAGGGCATATTTGGGTCCAGTAACAAAAAATCTAAAACTGTTCTTGCACCATTGATTGATTGATTTCTTAGTCTCTAGAATAAGAGAAGATGACTGACCAAATAATCAAAAACGGTCCAAACATTCCAGCAGAACAGCACAAAATCGTTTTTTTTGATCAGGTCATATTTTATGGATGTTTGACATCTAATGAAACGCGTTAAGAACTTTCAGGCAAAACTTTAAAAGAAAGTAAATGAAAATATTTTAAGAAAATTTAACAAACGTTATTTTTGTTCATAGTGAAAAACATTTTTTTTTCC
This sequence comes from Euphysa ruthae, assembly GCA_035046665.1. NCBI lineage: Eukaryota > Metazoa > Cnidaria > Hydrozoa > Anthoathecata > Corymorphidae > Euphysa > Euphysa ruthae. Next base: position 11,852 of record JAUZNK010023278.1, on the reverse strand, counting down.
ACAATATCAAGAAAAACAGATTTCATAAATTTATCACCCTAAATCGCTTGCCCTTATGAACCCCAGAACCAAATTTCAGCTGCTTTATTCTCCAATCAATGATTCTTTTAGGAATTTTGGTTTACATAAAATCATTTCAGCCCTGAATTCTCATACGTAATTTCAGAAAAACAAAATTCTAAACCTTTGAAAGGGCTTATTAGCCTTAACAAAAATGACAAGTTTATTTTTTTTCTTGTTGAGCCATTTTTGATAATTTTGGGATAAAATATGCACTCCAAAAAGCGTCTAATAAATAATCATAAATAATTTTATGAGGGAATAAATAGCTCGGATTTATTGATTCTATTTCTAAGATCCATACTAGACTTATTACAAAGCATCTAAATTAAATCTTTAGCTAGAGTAATGCTCAAAGAGCTCCAAATTCTTAGTAAGGCGAAAATTTATTACTCGCATATTTACATATCTTTTTTGTGACTTGAAAAATTCAAAGAGGATAACCAGTATTAGAATTTAGGTTAGTATAAGAAATTTTTGCTAAACAAGAAAGGTTTACAAGTATTCCAGAAGAATTATCAATTATATTATTCAGTATTCACTACAAAAACAGAGAACTCCTTTTTAATCAATCTATTTCAAACTTTTTAAACTTAAGATTCTATGCTCGTAGAAATGAACCAATCAGAATAACCTTAATGCCTTACTTCATCTGATGCTAGAGCAAAAATTAAACAATGTAAAGATAAAATTAAAGTCATCTTTCAAAGACAAATAATTTTATAGCATTTCAAGTGTATAAAATAAAAACCTGCACTAATTTTTTATAAAATATGTCTGTTTGATTTAATATATTCTTTTAACTCTACAACGCTTAGTTGTTTATCCTATAACATTTTGAATTCAAATTAACTATTTTACTTAAATGAGTGTCTGCTATAAAACTTGCATGGGATTTGTAGAATTTATAATCAGACTTATTTTCAACGTATTTTTATTTCTTTGCTGCTAAAAATATTTGATAATCTATTTATATTTTTAAAATTTTATTCTTTTCACATTACTTTTAAAACAAAATATCGTTTGCTCTTTTAAAATTAGGTTACAAGATAGCAAATCTAAAACTGAAATTATCAGTAAGCTATGGGAATTTAGTTGAAAATTTCTGAATTTGTAAAACTTATTTAATTGTGTATTGCAATTGACAAGACAACTTAGCATAACAAAGAAGTGCAAAAATATCATAAATTGTTTAAAAACAAGTATTTATAAATTTAATATCTTATTGTTTAGAAAAATAGTTTTTCTAAAAAATTATAAAATAACTAAGAAGAAGATAAATCTAAAGCTAGCCCTGGGATGCAAAAACCTTAGATATAGAATACCTGAGGTGGTTCGCGCTCAAATTTCTTGCAACATTTGAAAAAGTCTCATGACTGACATCGCAACCATAAGTAATAGTGTTTTAAATTAATTTAAGTTTTAGTGAGCTACATTAGACTTTACTAAACACTTTGATAAAGTAGTGACTTTAGTCTAGGAAATGATTTTATTCTAAACTTTTTATTAAATTGAGATAATTACAGTAACACTAATGCTACTATTAAACACTATTTTATGCATCAAATCTTTAAATTATCTTATAATAAATATTTTAAATTTTGACAAACTTATCACAAAATAAATCAATAAATACAATCACAGACTTTTCTAGACAATATGAAAAGAGAAAAAACACCACTACATCCATTTTCTAAAAAGTTATATTTGGTTTATTGGACAATGTACAATACTTTATCACTTTTAACCCTTTCTGGACGCGTGACCCGACTCAAGGTCCATAGAATGTATTTCTACTGGACACGTGACCCATCCCACGGTCCATGATGTTTTTTACTATTTCTATGCCACTTGGGCGGGTAGGGCTTCAGGCTTTTCTGAAATAAAATTCCAGGCTAAATTTGGCATGTACGTGTACGTGGTGGTGGAGTTGCACATGGTCTTGGTCATGCACGTGTAAGTGGTGTTAGAGTTGCATATGGTCGCGGGAGTGCACATGCTGCAGTTCCAGACCTGCATCTGAATTGGGAGCCAGTTCAACATGCTAATCAAGAGCTGCACGATGAATCCTTCCAATTCAATGAAACTGAAGGTATGTCAGTACGAATGGGTAAAGGTAGTAACACCCTTGACTTTTCAGAACTCTATTTGAATGATGAAGTCATGGAACTCATTGTGAATGAGACAAATCGTTTTGGGGAATGTTTCTTTGTGGAAAACCCAGGGAAAGCAACAAATAAGAACTTCAAAAATTGGAAGAATCTCACTGTGAATGAGTTGAAAGTATTTATTGGATTGGTAATTTTGATGGATACTGTTCATAAGCCCAACATAAGCTCATATTGGCCACGTGATGAACTTTATAACACTCCAATATTTTCTAAAGTGATGTATGTCACGGGATCGGTTTAAACTTATCCTAAAGTTTCTGCACTTCAATGACAATGCCACTTATAATGCAGAAGACCCTGATCGTGATAGATTACATAAAGTCAGACCTTTTCTGGATTTGATACGTATGCGTTGCAGAAAAGTTTATAGTGTAGGTAAACATTTGAGCGTTGATGAATCTTTAGTGCTTTTCAAATGACGGCTACATTTCCGTCAATATATAAAGACAAAGCGTGCGCGCTTTGGGATAAAGCTCTTTGAATTGACAACATCGGATAGAATAACTCTTGATGTTTTTGTTTATTGTGGTGCAGGTATGTTTTTCTCTGAAGGTAATGAACATGAGGATATGCCAGCTACAGAACAAATACCGGTGGAGCTAATGTGCCAATTCCTCAACAAAGGACATGTCTTGTATACTGACAACTATTACACTAGTCCTATGCTTGCAAGTTTTCTGCTTGAAAATAAGACCTACTTGTGTGGTACAGTGAAAACAAACCACAAGTATTACAGCAAAGATATTGCTACCGTTATACTGCAAAAAAGCACAGCATCCTTCTATAAAACATCAAATGTCAACATCAAGATGCTTGCCAAAACAAACCAAAGGTTGTTTTTATCCTGTTAACATTTCCTAACCCCATCATGGTAGATACTGGTATTGCTGACAGAGATGGAAATCGTATTATGAAACCATCAATGGTAAAATCATATAAACACACATGGGTGGCGTGGACCGCATAGATCAGCAGCTTCACGGGATCCAGGCCCTAAGAAAATCATACAAGTGGTACAAAAAGCTGGTTTATTGCTTCAGGTATCATTGAATTCCCATAAGATTTATCAAAAGCATACTGGCAGCAAAATTGTATTCTTAGGTTTTCTGATCGATAGTGTAAAGTTGATGTTTTCTCTTACACCATGCATACCACCACTAATGAATGAAGTCCCACAACATGATGTTACACGTCTCATCGGAAGACACTTTCCATCTTTGATGCCTATGGGACCTGGGGAAAGGGCTAGCAGAGCACACAAAAGATGCCGTGTCTGTTATGCCCGTGGAAAAACACTAAAAAAGGACATGCTTTGAAAACCAGCTACTTTTGAGCAGATTGTCCGTCCTTAACTGGTCTCCACCCAGAGGAGTGTTTCAAAATCTACCCCACCATGCTTGATCATTCTAGTGTTGTATAATAATTTCATTAGCTTGTTATTTTTAAATATAATTTTCTCTCATTGCATGTGAAATTATTCTCTTCTTGAATCTTGAAATTTTCCATAATTCTAGGCCCCAGGATTAAATTTATGATAACTCAAGGTTTTGTACTCGGATTGACAAAATTTTTTTTGCTTTTCTCACTTACAAAGTTATCTATCTACTGGCAATTGAGAAAGGTGCTAAAATAGCTCTCTCTGCAGTTATATCCTCTAAAAACCTGCCATTTTATGATTTTCTGAAGATTTCACAACACCATTTTTTGGTCCCGAACTGGAAAAATAATTATATGATTTTTTTTGTTTTTTCATATTCTGGAAGGTTTTTCTAAAACAAAAAAAAACAAGCCCTTACTTTTGAAAAACAAATGAGTACATCGATTTTTATAACTGTTTCTATTATCAAAACTGTCAAATTGGGTCTCCATCCAGTAGGCGTTTTTATTGCCGTCCTGAAAGAGTTAAACTCAACCTTTGGAACATAATCTGATTTAAATCAATTATCTTTTTTTATAGTTAGGACCTTGCCTAAACTAGTGGGAGGAACTATGGCTAATGAGCGAAACTCACACTCGTTTTGTTATTCGCAGAAAGCCTGATAAACTCGCTTTGACTTGTGTGACTAAGCAAGGGTTGGCTACTCTGATATATGACAGTCTAAAAGGCTCAAATAAACAATTTTTATTTTATCTTAAGCAAAGCTATGATGCCAAAAATCCAGCATATGTTAACCAGAAATATAAACATGATTCCACTAACAAATGCTAAAGGAGTAAAACCAAAATAAGTTCCAATAAGCTCACTTGATAAAAGTATAAAACAAATATCAAAATCGTGAGATATTATTTTTTCTTTAAAAGAATTGAATTACTAAATCTGCTGTGGCAAGGAGGGGGTTTTTGAAGGCGTGTTGGAAGTTTAAAACTATTGCTTTTTTGCAAAATTAGAACCCAAAAATAGCTGCTTGACATACAAATTTTTTTCAATTTATTTCCATCTTTTTTATCATAACTACATAATAAAAAACCTCTTTAGATCGGATTTGCAAAAAAATTGTGTATGCCAACTAAAATTTTGGACTTTAGCCTACGTTTCTGCGTAGGCAAATGAAATGCCTGGTATTTTATTTATCTAATTGTATGAATCTTTACGAGCAATTGTATTCATCCTGATCCTCTCTTCACTTGGCTTGTCAAAGTAGGCGTAATATCGCAGTAAACATCTGGAACTATTTCATAAGTTACTCATTCCTGAAGGAAATAGTTATCACACCGAAGCGAAGACCCTAAATGATACATAACTACTTCTTCACTGCAGCAGGGGGCTGACCTGTGCTGGAATGACATATTGCAATCAGCACAGGGGAAAAAAGCTCATATGTTTTAATTTGTGATAAATATCAAATTGACTTATGTAAAAAAAAAAAAAAAAAAAAACAGATAGTTGATTTTCATTACTCACCAGCCCCATAACGTAGAATTTTTTTTTGTATAAAGGGTGATTCAATCTGGAAACAAAAATTTAAATTTCGGGAATTAAAAGCAAAAGTGAGAAGTATATAGAGTCTCAAAAAAAAAAAAAAAAAAAAAAAAAATTCTACATTTATTTATATGACCATATTATTCTTGCTTATCTATTGAAACGAAAAAAATAACTGTAGCAAATGACATCTGAAAAATAAATAAACCAAGAACAATTGAAAAAAAGACACATATGAAAAATTTTCGAATTAAAATCCTCAGGAAACTTCAATCCTTGAATGAGCCAGGATGCTCCAGTCAAGGATTTTTTAAAGACATGGCATTGAGTATTCTATCTAAAAAGTGGTAAAAGAATAAAAAAGAGAACAAATTGAAAGAGAGAGGAATACCAAGATAGTAGATCTCTTAAGAAATAAAATTCGACATACACAATTTTAAATTATAATCCATCTAATGATGATGTACAGTTTGGAGCTTTGTTTTAGCCTCTTTTGTTAAAAATTTTGGTAAATAAAAAAGTTTTTCACAGACGAGGAATAATTGCTTGTTCCATCCCACAAAGGCGTCAAATAAAAAGAGCTGCAACAACTTTGAATAATGAAGAAATTCGGTTGAAATTCATTGGTTTTAATTACCCTGATAACTGTTCCCTTTCATGAAAATTTTTAGTACCTATCAACAACTTAGAAGTTAAGATACCATTCACAAAGAATGACAACAGCATAATCATATCTGGCAAACAGCATTTTTTTTTGAAAAACTGAATTACATGGTCCAAGACAAAAATGAAATTGCGCTATGGATTTAGCTTCATAAAGATAATTCCACCCACTTAAGTTGATAACCACCATGCTTGCATTAATCTTTATAAATCTAAGAGATGAAAACTGTATTTATTCAACATTTTTACATATTATAGAACAAGCAAGACAGATTTTATTTGACAAATTTGATCAATTGCTCTGAAAAAAGGCTGCCTAAAGTTGGTCATAACATATGAGACTTTTCAGATGTTCGAAAGAAATTTGCGCCTTAACCACATCTAAAATCAGGATTAATGTAAATCAAAAACTAAATTTAGATTTAACTTAGTCTTTCATCTTTAGAGCGTTAAAACTTTTAAGGAAAAAAATATGAATATGCTATCAAAAAAACCATACATTAAATATAGCCATTGCCGCAACAGTAACTATAATCATTAACTATTGAATTTTGTTTTAACGTGATTAACTGGCTTCCAAAATTACTTAAACCGCCCTCAAAAAAAAAACAAAATTATATCACCACTGCACCTTTTTGAAATAATTATGACTACTGTCATACACAAATAAATAAGTTTATTAATAATTTTAGAAATTTTCCTCACCCAAAAATTTTATAGAAAAAAATTTCAATTAAGTTCTTACAGCTTACTTTTCAACCTTAGAGTTGTCGTCCTAGATTTTAAAAGAGAAACAGAAAAACATGATTAAAAATTCTACAAATCAAATTCAAGCTTACAACAAAAATTACATTAAAAAAAAAAATACTTTGAATTCCATATGTTAACATGTTGAAAATGAAAATTATAGATTTACAAGAACATATTTAATGAAATAACTATAGTGAATAATTCCTTATCTGAAAGAAGCTAGTGAAGATTTTCTTTTAACATGAATCTACTTGTATTGAAAATTCTTTAATTTATATTTTTATTTTAAATTCTCTACAAAAATTTTTATTTCATGTAAACTTACATTTGAATAACTGAAAAACATTCTTTGGTTTTCATAACATCATGAAATGTTATTGACATAAATCATGTCAAGCAATCGTTTTTATTGGGCATAATGAGATCAATACATGTGTCCTAAGTAAATTTAAAACATGTCTTTAAAACTTTAAACCTCATGTTTCAAAAGAAATAAGATTCCACAAAGTTTTTTTGGGTTGAGAGTTTCATGTGACATAGAAAATCAATATAGTCATAGTTGTTTGATAAATTAAAGTGGAATAAATCTAATATTCTATCCAAAAAAAATCTACCTAATTTTTCCTCAAGATTCTATAATGAAAAAACAAGCCACTTCCTGTTTTTAATAAATAATTCAAAACTACTAGCTAGTGTGTTAGCAGGAAGAGGAAAACCAAAGAGGTGTCTAAAAATAATAACTGACTTCATAAAGACCATTGAATCTCCACTGGTATGAGACTTATCTAGCATGTAAGGCTTTTTAAAACCATAAAGAATTCATCATCAGGGGAAAAAGAAAGAAGTGCATACACTTGACTAAACTTGTAGTTCCATTGTAATTTACTTTTTTAAATCTTGTGTTACAAAGCTTCCCTTCTGGGCTCACACAACAAAAACCAATTTTGTGGGAAACAGTTAGTATAGGCTCATCAACTGTCAATTCATTGCTAAAACAAAAATTACAAAGTTACAAAATATGATGAAACATGTAAGAAAATTTAAGCCCTAAACATTTTAAATATTTTTTCTAACATTAACAATTATATTTCTAAATATTATCACAATTTTTTTTTGCTTTTGGGTATGTTTGAGAAAAGCTATCAAGATGGCCATACCTACACAATATTTCCTCATATTATCTCAAATTTAAGGATAATCATAGAGCAGCTTTTTACTGCATAAATACTAAAAAATAATTCATATCAGGCTAACATGGCATTACGAACAACAAAATAAATTTCAGCATATTCAAAGGATACTAAGGTACTGGGAAAAAAAATTTGTATGTAAATGTTTTCAAGGCAGTCAATATCAGAACAGACACTCTTTTTTAAGATATGCATATATTTAAATTTGTCAACTCAGTTATAACAGGTAAATAACAACCAAAAAACATATTCTGCCTTTGTTTTTGAGAGACAAAATGCTACCGTCTTCAGGAAAAGTATAAAATTATAAAATACAAAAAAATTTGAATTAAGAAGAGTTATTCACACATGCACAGATTGTAAAGGTAAGTGGATTACATACTTGGGTTGCTGTAAAGAATGGATGTCTAATCTAAGAAATCAGCTTGGGTGGGAGTAGCTGTTAAACCTTTGATAATATGGAGTTTCTATATGCCTAGACATTTATGAAATTTTTTTTTTTCATTGCAGAAAAGATATCATAATATTTACATAACAAAACGAGTCGCAGGGTAAACAAGAACACAAAAATGAAAATGAAACAAAAAAATCCTTTTCCCTGGAAAACAATTTATATTGTGAATTAGGCAATACTGACCTCATTGTCATTTTCATTGAGTTAAGGTTGGCAAAATTTTTCTGATTGTTTTTCATTGAATCATTGAAATTTACACACTTTGTAGCTAGAGGATTAGTGAATTAGGTTACTGTTAAAAAGTATTGTTTTCGGTGGTGCATCTCACATAAAAAAAACCAAACTGGCGAGCCAAAATGCTTCTTTTTCTTTTTTTTTTTTTTTTCTTTCTTTTTTTGGGCATCAAAAAAGCTTCTAAAAATGTAATATTTAATAAATATATGATTGCAATGAACTTTAGACGGCAGGATTTAAAATTTGCCAATATTAAAACAGATTGGCACTGTATAAGAAATGCATCTCTGAGGCGTCTAATTACACTACAAAAACAAATCTGCACCTTTTTCATTTAGAAAAATAATTGTGATTTTAACACACACAGCCTGTGAAACCTCGCAAAGCAAGTTTTAAAGATAAAGACTTTTAATGCAAAATGAATAATTTTTTTTTTTCAATATATTTTCCTTAGTTTGTTAGAAACTATTAATTTCAAATTAACCTAAGTCATCAATTATTGATGAACTGACAGACTTTTCAAAACCCACAAAAATTTCAATAAAATCACTTTGTTATTTTTTTTTTATATACTTTATATTTTGATGTATAATTTATCAAATATTAAATTAACTCATTAAAAAAATCAACTCATTAGAAAACAAAAACATTTTGCAGATAAAAAATGTAACCTGATGTTATAGTGGTTTTTAAACATTTTTTTCAAAGAGCTATTGAAATTCTAGCTATATTTTAAAGTTTCATAAAATATATTCAAAAAGTTCAACAAACAAACATTCAAACAAACTGGAATGGAAGTAAAGAAAAATTACCGTAAGAAGTAAATTCTCATTGGCTTAACGAATTATGATGCAAATTTGTTTCAGGTAGATACATTTTTAAAAATAATCATTTTAGAGTTAAAAATTGTTGACGTAAAACTGTTTTTGCTGAGGTGATATGCTTATACCTTAGCAATCTATTGACGAGGCACTTTTTCCCTAATTGCGAGGGCTGCAATTGATAAATATGGTGCAGTTAATGAAATAAGAATGAAAATTTCCATTACATTTTTTTGGGTACTTCTGGGATTTCTGTCTGACAGATTATCACATATGTTCGACACGTTTCAGCTTGTGCCAGACATCATGTCCACAAGGTTTTAAAAGTACAAATTATATTTTATAAATTTTAAATATTAGAACAGATATCCCATTCATATTGGCTGCATTTTGATTGGATAAAATTCCAAATATGGAAATACCGATTCCATAATGGCCCCAAACCGTTCAGTAAGCATAAACAGTAGAAAGTATGTTAGCGTTAAAAAAGTGAATTTATTCATTATTTTTCATGGAATGATGTTCAGTGGCAATCTACCTATATGTACTTTTAAAAATTTTTTCTGTGCAGCCCAACCATGACAGACAGCCCGCGCAATTTCCTCTACGTCGACTTAATTAATGCATTTACTCATGACAAGGGCTGAAAGGATATTTTATTTGGAAAAGAGAATTTTTGCTCTGCAACTATTATTTAACTATGAGATTGAGCTTTGTTTTCTACAATATTGTACCATGGGAATTTAAAAAATGCAATTTGCATATGTTAAATAGAAAACTTGAACCATGCTTTTTAAAATGAACTTTACCTTGGAAATTCGCCTAAAACTCTGGCCAAGTAAACCTTATGTACCATTCGGTCTTTTGCAGCTTTTTCCATTTCTCTGGCTTTTTTTGATGTTCTAAATATTACCAAAGAAGCAAAGATTTCACTATCATTAATTATTATTAATTATAAAGTCATGTAACTTTAATGGAACAAAATGCAATATTGATTTATTTGCTAACAACACATTTAATTGCAAATGTTAAGTGACTAATGCGATCAGACATTATGACTAAAATGTAAAGATTACACATTGAATTATAAATCAAGCTATCTAAGCTTACAAATTTAAATAAATAAAAATCTCGATTTTTTGAATAAATTTATATCGTCATCTGAAAATAGAAATTATTATTTAAAAACAGACAAAAAAAAATAAAAATTGTATTTGCAAGTTAAAAGTTAAGTTGAATTTGAACAAGAACACCACCTAATATGTCCTCTAAGTAGAATTTACGTTCCAAATCAGCTAATAGTCCAGTAAATAGAGGCCATAAAACTGCCTAGGTGGAAACTTTATTCATGTAGAAGCATTTTTTTGCTAAAAGTTCTCAAAAAACCCTTATACTCTAATAACCTAAAACACCACCTGTTTTAGCCTTGAGAATTTTCCGCAAATAAAAGGGTTTTATAGGGATATTTCACAAGTCATTTGTTTTTAAACTCAACAATATTTAAGTCCAAGTGATAATTTCAGTTGAAAATAAGTATTTTTGTATGGGACATTCAAACATAAACAATTTTTTAGCAAAAACTAGCTACAATATTTGTCTTTTCAACATTTCTGACCTCCTGAAAAAAAAAAAAAAAAAAAAAAAAAGAGTTTATATTTCAATTTCAGCTATTTCCAACATAAAAATACTTAATTTCAATTGAAATGATCAACAAGAGAAAAATATTTCCTATTTTAGAAACATGCATTTCTCAAGTTCTTGTAATTTTAAAAAGCATTATTTAGCTTTATAGTCCGCTTAGTGGAAGCTAATTCATGCAGAAGCAATTTTTTTGCTCGAAAGTGTAATATATTTTAATATATTATAGCACCAAAATCGAAAAAATCCCTTATATTTTTGGATTTTGGTGTTATAGGACATGAAATTGCAAAAATGTTCAAGGGATATACCAGTGGAGTTTAGATTCCTAAAATATAAGGGTATTAAAGACTTTTAAGTAAAAAAATAATTCTGGATGACTTAGTTTCCATTTCGATCCCTCATTTACCAGACTACAAAGCCAAATGATGCTTTTTAAAATTATGTTTCAACGTTTAACATTAATGCATTCTTCAAATTCATTGTTTAAATTTAGCCATTTTTTTGTTTCAAATTCCATCGGTTTCATGTTTATTCTCTAACACAATAAACATTATTGATAAGCATTAACCAAAGTTTATATAACAGTTATATATGACAGATATGATGAAAGGAATTTTTTATTTTAGTTTTTTACATAATATAGACTATAGACTATATCCTGCAAATATTCCCTTTTTGGATGGAAAGAAAAATTTTAATGAGCAAAAGAACAGATTGATTAATTTCATAGGATTCAGGTAGTAAAATAGAAATCCAAAAAGGGTTTAAAACATACAAATCATTTTTGTTTAATACAAAATGTGATATGCCTAACCTGCATATCATAACCCATCTTCAACTCTGCTGTACTGGATTTGGTTATAGAAACTATACTAGCACCCAGAGCTATAACTAACATGGAACATTTTATTTTGACCAGGAAACAAAATAATGAACTTAAAGTTTTAA
>JAUZNK010023267.1:0-20262 GCA_035046665.1 Euphysa ruthae | reverse complement strand
CTGCTACTTCCATAAGAAATTATCAATCATACCCCTACTACTTCCACAAGAACTAATCAATCATACCTCTGCTACTTACATAAGAAATAATCAATCATGCAGACATTCAAGGAGAAGTTAAATTCAAATTTTTACCTGGTTCGAAACTCAATACTCGAGTGAACTTAGTCGAAACACGATACTCGAGTGGAATTAAATCAACAATCTATGGGTTTTTAGCGTTACATTCCAATCAGTTGCTCTAATACAATACAAATATTTACCATTCTAATTACACAAGGGTTTCAGTTGAATAATCAGCAGCAATCATTAGCGATTAATCAATAGCTAGCAATTAATTATTAAATAAATTACTAATTGGTTAAAAATTAATTTCTAAAACCTGCATTTCAGGAAACACCCCTCTTATCCTCGGGGGAAGAAAGAAGAGAGGCTAGTAAAATTTTACCGTCTCAGTAAAACTATTAATATGTTTAATTCCAGGCTTGAAATATATGATTATTCCACAGTTCCAAACTACAGATAACGCTCCTAAAGTAACTTAAAGCTTATTATTCTAATATTTTTATAGCTTACGTGAGGTTTTAAGAAACAGAAACAATAGAAATTCACGTTTTTAGTGAATATGTTACACATAATTTCAGGACTGAGCAAGTTTAAAAAATTCGTTAGAGAAAATCCGTTAAACGCACTAACTCTTAGTCTCAGATGTAGGAAACATTTTTAATTTGAATATGATATATTAGTTCATGTTGCACTTTAAATCATCAGATCTTATCTCTTAATTATAACTATTCAATCCCGACTTTTTTAAGTTTAACCCGAAATAGCTAATAAGTTACTTTTTTATATCTGTACCGTAAATTATAAAGTATTTACTTAATATCTGCTTATATATCTAACGATTTTGGTCACTTTGAATTTTTAAATTTTATCACAATTTCACTTTTTTGGGGATAAAATTGATATTTTACCTTATATGGATTTTATAGCCCTGGCAAAAATGTTGATAAAGGTTTGAAGACACCTTATTAGTTTAAAATTTGCTTTTGTAGCTGCATAAATTTTTATCCTGTTCAAAATTCTTTGACTGAAATAAAGAAATGTCTGACTTCCACTTTAGAATAACTTCATCTAAGCATGATTCTGTGTGCATCAGTCCAAATCGGTCATAAAGCATCATTTAAATGTCTCCTCTAGCTCCCATTTAATCCGTTATGATTTTGACTTTATTTTTCCTTATTTTCAAGGCTATTTTCTTTAGAAAAAATACCCAATAATGCAGTTTATACAATTTTATTGCTGTAATATGTTCTGTATTTTATATAATAATAAAAAAAATACCTATTAAAGTGTTTATATTTTGTCAAAAACGGCCGATTGTTGGTCAGAACGAAGGTTCCTCACCAGTTAATGGTAACGATGCTATTCTTTTGCTTAATTTTAATTTATTTATTTGCTATGCTATACTTAAAAGGATATAAACAAGAAATCTTTATTATATATTTGCAATTCGATTTCGAAACCGAAACTGTAATTTTAATCAAAACTGTAGATTGCTCAGTTGGTTAACAAACTCACATGGTCGCATCGTTACATGGTTACGAGTTTGACCTTTACTGCACTTATACTTATTTACAATCGATACTTTTTCATCACTACCTAAAAATAATGATACTTTACAAAAGTCTGTTGTTATTTTAAGCTTGCTAGAAATTGTCCAATAAGAAATTATAGAAATGGTAACTTGGGGACCAGGCCCTTCATGAATGTCTGGTTTTTTGATCCTAGAAATAGCAAGCCATCTCCCAGTGAAATTGAACCAAATGATTAATATTCTATCAATACAGCGGTGGAAGGGTGTCTTATTTACTAATTTGGTCTAACCAAGTGTTTATACCTGGAGGTGATATTTTAAAGGCTTGCATTTTGAAGGTTAAAATCATCGATATCTTGTTATATATCCGAAAAAATATATTTTGAGGGATTCATGTTTGCAAAGATTTAAATTTTGACGTGTTTTATTATTCTTTACTATGGAGAAATAGTGTTTTTTTAAGCTGATATTTTTTCGAGTTCTTGTCAAATGTAATATGTGTATACATGTTCCAGCGAGATTCTTTTAAAAATTTATTTCTACCTTTTTTTTTTTTTTTTTTGCAGTTTATTTGTTATTTTGTTATTACCGTATTACTTCAGCTTAATGATCAATTTGATCAGTTTCAATTGAATTCTTTGATTTTTATTTATTTATTTTTTTATTTTTTTTTTTTTTGCTTTTTCTGTGAAAGGTGAACATTTTTCTGTTGAAAACATCATGTCATATAACAACGACACACCGCTGTTTGTTTTAACGAATATCACATGATATAAAACAATGATAAAGCTTACCAAGCAAAGCTGAAAGCTTTAGTTGCTGATATAGTTCTTCTTCCATTTTATCTGCTCTCGATGAGTATTTCTCTCTGCTACCACAACCATCATTAAATTCCATTTTTTAAAGAAACTCATACATTACATTTTATCAATATGTTCATCTTATAGTTTAAATGGTCATACTTCTCAATCTATGTTTTATTTCCCATTGTTAAACAAAATACCTCTATGTGTCATTGGAACTTAAATGGTATTTCTTTTCACAGCTTGGCTAAATTAGCTCCTCTTGGAAACTTCTTAAGAAGTTTTGATGTATTTCTGAAACCTTCTTGGATTCAACACATTTAGTTAACGATCCTTGGATAATTATCCCAAGATATGCCTAAGTTAGATTTGATCTCTCAAACACTAAACGTGGAAGAGTATGCAGATTCTTTAAAGATGTTTTACCTTTTATCTATGGAGATCATTTAGTTTTTACGCAAGAGAAAAATTTTTGTATCACAATTTTATATTTCTTTATAGTCAATCTCATGAAGAACTTGTTGAATCTGTATTATAATAATAAAATAACTGTCGGCTTCAAAGAATTGCCTTTCTAGTTTAATATAAGTTGATTTTAATCCGAAAAGTGCGAATTGGACACTTCTCAAACCGAAAATCTGTCATTACTCAGCTGCTCAGACAAACAAGGTTCATGAATTTAAGTTTTTCTGGAAAAGAACCCTTAGTAAACTTCAAAATTAATGATCACATTAAGATGTTCATATTACTTTGCATCTTTAGTAATTTCCCCCTTAGATCAAAATCTTTGATGTGCACATCAACGAATTGTGATAACACAACAGCCTTATGGATTAATGGTATTCAAATGGAATCGGTAATGGAATAAAATTGAAGATGTAACTAAAGATGCTTTCGTTTTAATAGCTTCTTATCTAAAAAATCTGGCAAACGAATTAATTAATTTTTTAAATGCTCAAAAGCATAGTAGACCAATTATTAAACCGTTTATTGTGCAAGTTGAAAGGCCCAAGGTACCACCATTCCATGTAAATGGCGAGTTTGTAACATGTTTTCTAAAATAAAGAAAAACTCTGGGTATATTACTCGCCAAACAATGCAGTGCTATTGAAACACAAGCGCGTTAAATGAACAGGAAACCACCTGTCCTGCATTACACTCCCTCCTTCTCACGTCAAAATTTATTAATAAATCCAAGCGAAAGATAACGTCGCAAGGAAATATTTCGCTTATGATATTAAAACGATGTGAAAACTATAATCTAAACTATAAACTATAATCAAGCCAAAAGTTTTATCATTCAACCCTGCTATAAACTCTGTCGCTTTGTTGATTGCTGTTAAAAAGAAAATTTTACGGCTATTCATAAAACATAATCTAAAATTAAATTAAAGATTTATAGGCCATTATCACTTTTACCAGTTCTCTAACCGATACAATAGTTTGTAAGTTACCAAATCAAAGCGGAATCAATACTGTCTTCAGAGAAATTTATTTAATCGTTAAACAAAAGAATCATAATCATTCCATCCCACTGTTCTTAAACTTCCTACTGTTATAATGTTTAATTTCGTGTCTTAAAATATAAAAGGGTGTTTTATGAAAAGTAAGTTAAATTAAAATTAAGTCATCCATTTTAAATTGAAAAATGTTTTTAATCAAAAAAAATATATTTTTTATTTCACTATCAGCATACTACAAATCTCTTTTCTTTTTATTTTTTTTCTTTTTTTTTTTATTTGATCTATTCTTCCAATAAATCAAACCTAATTAAAATGTAATTTTAATACTGTCGACAGAAAATTTATTTCTATTTAGCTACACCTTTATTGCACATTAATCACGGGTAGCGTGAAAAAAATTATTTTTTGTTTAGTGCTGTTGGAGTTTTCTTTATCAATTTCCATTCAATTTACCATTGCCGTTATGATTTTAAACTTTGGCTTGCCAACAAGCTTGTGTATTGCTTTTTGATATATCGAAAGGTTTTCATAAAGTGTTGCATGAAGGTTGTCTTATTTAAATTAAAGTGTATTTTCAGCAAAATATTTCTAAACGTCAACAGATCATCAATATGAATAGATGAGTATAAATGGAGGAGTACCCCAAGAATCTGACTTTGTTTCTTTTATCTTTTTAATATTTATTAAGGACCTGTCTGATAAAATCTGCTGAAAACTGTTTGCTAATGATAGCTCATTATTTTCAAATAAAACTTCTTTTTATCTTGTAAACAATGGCCTCACTACTGTTAAAGGCTGGACCTTCCAATGGGAAATCTTTTGTTAGTTGTGATCCAAACTAGCCACAAAAAAAGGAATCCTATCTTACACCCAGTCTTACACCCAGTCTTACACCCAGTCTTACACCCAGTCTTACACCCAGTCTTACACCCAGTCTTAAATTCTAATAATATTGAGTGTGAAGCCTCGTGTTCACTAAGCTGCTAAATCTCAAACCTCAAGTTTAACTTAAAAAACCTGAAACAAGGAAAAAAATAGTTATATTTAAAATATGATAAATTATAATGATTTGGGTCACCGAAAAAAAATAGCCGTCAAAACAGTAACATCTTGTCAAAAAAGTTTTAATAGAGTTTTTTCGGTACTTTCTTTAAAATTCTAAGACCTCTATTAATTGAATAACCAGCTAATCTAATTTTTCAATTTTTTTCAAAATTTAATATCTTTAATGTCTGATTTAGAAAAATATTTTAAAAAATATTAATTCTAATGTAAATATATATGACTTATAAAATAACATAGCACTGAAAACCCCACTAAAACTTTTTTAAATTTTTGAGCGAGATTATAATCCTCAGCCTGGAAAAATACCGAAAGAAATGACTCCAAGCGAGAAACAAACAACTCCTCCTTGTTTTTCGACAATGATGATGTAATTCCTAAGAAAGTTTTATTATCGAAACAATATGATAAAGTACAGGAAATGTTATGAATGTTCACAGCCTATTAGTAATGTCAATAAACCCCTTAAGTTTTAAGGATTATGTTTTCATCAATGGAATTCATTAATAAAATACAAAACCATGTTTATATGTAACATCACAATATTCAATTACGTGCAGACATAATTTATCACAAATACTTTTCCCTGTACGGAACCCTGATATTGTTGAACAAGTTGATGCGGACATACACACTAATAATAAAGAAGTTAAAAAGGGTTATTTGATCTATTTTTATATTATAACAATGGTATAAATATAAGTATTACATTTTTTATCTTTAATTCAAGAGATTGCAGGTATGAAAATTCAACAACTTTTAGAGGTGCTATTAATTGGTTTGCTATCATTCCGTTCGCTTGAGTCTTGTCCAGAAATATGTAGTTGCACCGGTCGTCTTATAAATTGCTTGCAAAAAAATATCACAACAGCGCAACTGATCAAGCTGCTACCAGGAATACCAGCGAATGTTCAAAAGATGCAACTCTCATGGAATGCCATTACAACATTGCCAATGTCACATTTTGAACGTTTCCAGCAATTGGAAGTATTATCTGTAAACTATAATTATCTAAGACAATTGCCGCTAAATGTATCAGCTTACTTACCCAAACTGAAAACTTTGTCTCTTACAGTGAATAAAATCAAACAAATAAACAGAAATATACTTTCAGGATATGAAAATCTTGAAACTTTGAGTTTGGATAGAAACTATATCAAGTATATTCCAAATCACACCTTCGAAAATTTAAAAAAAGTAAGGGAACTTTTCCTTAACATAAACGAGCTGGAAAGATTAAATGAGAATTCTTTTGATGGCCTTTTAAATCTAAAACACCTGTTGCTGAACACCAACCAGTTAAAGGAAATACATGGAAATACCTTTGTGAAAACGCCCTTGCTCGTTGACTTATTCCTGCACGACAACAAACTAAATATAATTCGTAACGGCATTTTTAAATATAATAAATACTTAGAAACATTGACGTTAAACGATAACGAAATTCACACGATTGAAAAATTTTCTTTTGAAAATCTATCGACGGAAGAGCTACACTTGAATAACAACCACTTGAAAGAGATTCCTTATGAAGCTTTAATACGTGCAAAAATAAATAAAGTATATTTGAAAGGTAATCCGTTTGATTGTTCATGTCGCTCGATAATGAAGTATGTAACAAACAAAATTAATAAGAGTACAATTATATCACTGGGAGAGTGCAATATGCCACCAAATTACCGTGGAAAAAGCTATATAGAGGTCGCTGAAAAAAATAATTGTACAGTATGTGACTTGGGTCTATGTCAATCAGGTTTTAATTGTTCTGTGATTGATTTCAAATTGCACACATTTTCGTGTATTCCGCAGAATAAAATATTGGTTGCCAGCAAACTAGAAAGTCGATATGGTTTTAATACGACTGAAAATAATGTAACAGTTACTACTAGCATTGTTTCCGAGAATTTTGGAAACATTATTCACAAATGGATGTTAATTGGAGTTTTGATTTTCATAACTGCCATGGTAATTGTGTTTATAATAGGAAATCTGTTGCAAAAGAGACGTATTAAGAGTTTCTCTGTGATGCGAGCAGAATTAAAACACAGAAACATTATTGAGAAAACAAACATAAACATAGATAAATTAGCACGTGTGAAAGAAATTGTTTAAAAATTTAAATTAATATAGACTTATAACTGGATTGCTCCTATAACATTCTCCTCTGCATTACCTGCAATAAATTTTATATCACTTAAAGTAACTTTACAGGAAATTTATTTGATGCTTTTAAACAATAGTAATTTCGTATGCCCAGGCTAATCCAGGCTTATTCAGGCTTGTTTATAAGCATGGTAACAGTACCTTGTATGTATTCTCACTGCCTTTCGCCACGCGTTAACTATTTTACTCAAGCCAGGATAAAGTGGACTTATATCATTTCATAGAATTGGATCCATTATTTTATCTTATTCCACCTTGAAGGTTGATAAAAATTTCCTCTAAACATAAAATTAGACAAAAAATTGCAATAACAAACTTATTTCATATTAACGTAAATTATGCTGTTATATGATTATCTGTGTTTTTATGTTTTAACGTGGGGATAAACAAACAACCTTAAGCCATTTTTCAGAAGGGCCAACAAGTGAGGTCCTGGTGTACTGATAGCACCAATTTGAACTTACGGCAAAGAAAATTTTGGTCGCTATGTGGGATCGAACTCACAAACCTAGAAGTGTTATAAACTGGTGTATTGATCATCCATCAAATTAAATTGTATTTTTCTACAAATTAAAACGCATAAGAAACAAGAAAGTAACTAAAAAGCAAATAAATATAGCATTTACCTTTCCCTGGATGGGCTTTTAATGCTCGAAAAGCTAGAGGAATTGAATAAAATTTTCCAAAAATATATTTTAAAATTGAATTGATGCGAGGTAAAACTTTGTGCTAACCAAAAGTATTTTTAGGTTTCTAACAAGCGGGATCTGAGAACTGCTCATGCCTTACTTAGTACTTCTAGTCATTTAAAAGTTTCCGCTTTTAGTGAAAACGTATAAACCATGTTTTTCTCACTTTTTTAATTGCTTTTTTTATTTCCTGCAATTACCTTTTTCGAAAATTATAAAACTATAGAACAAAACGATTATCTCCGTCATCTAAAATTTAATCTATATAGAAGTTCTAAAAGGGCAATAATACGGTAATATTTTTCAGAACAACTATTTTTTGTTGATCATACTCAAACAATGTTTTTTTACATGTATAACCCTTTTCTTATACCTTTTTCTTTGATCTTAACTCGAGAAATTTTGATTTCTAATACATAATACAATACATAATGCATACATAGCGAAAGTTAAAAATTAAATTCTCCATCTACTACACTTGGACCCATCATTTAAATAGAAAGCTATCGATTACACTAATTCTAATGACTTAATTTGAACGCTAATTTTATACTGATTTAAAATTTTGAATCAGCTTTTTCTTCATTCAAAATTTAGGTTAATTTCCCCAAGTTGAACCATGTTAGTTTATGTACATAGAGTCATAAACGAAAATAACAAGAAAAGTTCATGCTTTGCCAGTTGGTCAAAAAAAAGATCCTGCCTAGAATATAACAGGTAGGGAACAAAAAGTGAGTTGTCAATGGTTTACTTTTTTTTCGTGGTTTTCAAATGACATTCAATCTCAACTGAGTAACAAATTTTAAACCAGTATTTTTATTTTTATAAATGAATGTGATACAATTCTCTGCGATAAAGTTTGACTATAATAAATCACTACAACTCACACATCACATTTTAAAAAATTATATACGAAAGATAGACGGAGATGAGCAGTTCTCCACAATAAGTTTTCGATTGTACATATAAAATCCATATTCAACTTTTAAAGATCTACCATTTGGGATTTTTACCGAAAAATCCCCTGCAAAAGTTAAGCAAGCATGGTGCATTTATTTATATTACATCTCTTTTTAAACATTGGTCCCTAGCACCGCTAATTCAGAACAACGAAAAACGGTTTTACGGTTCTTCGTAAACTTTCAAGAATATGGTTGTTAAAAAAGTGTGCAACACAAAGGAGAAATCTGTTATGGTCGCAGTGGAACGAAGAGTTTATGCTGGATTCTTAACTGTTTAAAGCACGTTCTCTATTACTCATTAAGCCTAGTTCCATGGGCTCTAGTACACCCAGACTGTGGACTCGTTAAGAGCGTAAAATCTAAACTGTCACGGCAATTGATTCTTTAACAATTCCATCAAACATCAAAATTCCTTCCATCTATGGTTTTACATATGATGGTATGGTACTTATATAGCAGTTAGAAGCTTTGTAACTCAGCACTTTCTGAGATATAGTGGAGTATCTAATCAAACGAATAACGAAAGGTTCTCCTCACCATGTCTAACCTGTAACTGATCAGTACCATAATGGCTCAATCAATACCTTTGAAATATGCAAAGATGGTAAAAAGTTTTCGCTTAAATTGAAGATAGAACGACTCGAGCAAATAATTGCAAAGCAATTGGCAAAATTTCTTCGAGAAAGAAAAATAAGGTAGAATTAGTCAATTATATACTAAAAATTGGTCACATAAAACTTGGCTTGCTAAGTTGATAGCAGGGTAAAAACAGACGAAAACATCCAATTGCAGTTCTTTACAATTGATTCCGTTGGTGAAACTACATTTTTTTTTTGAGAATATAGATTCAGCGGCTGACGAAAAGGAAGCCGATATTAAAGTCTTACTTCTTTATGTACCCGCAAGCTTTGACCGTATTTCAGATGCTGCTGATAGTGAGATTCGATCTATGCACTTTATTTCGACAATAAAATTGATATTCATATGCAGGTTTAAATTGGCGTTAGAAATAAAAAACGACTCTTAGACCTACATGATATTGCTTCAAAACTTGATCGAGTCTGTTGCTCTGCGTTACCGGCCCTTCAAGCATTTACAGGTAACGATTACATGTGTGCGTTTTATGGACTTGGGAAATCAAAAGCTTTTAATCCTCTGAAACAGTCTGATGAGTTTAAGGATATCTGTGGAAGTCTAAGTAACTCGTTTACATTTGGAGCTTCCCGATATGTGACAATAGAAAAGTTTGTGTGTCGTCTGTATCAGCTGAAATGTGACAGCACGAATGAAGCAAGTTATCAAAAGTTCTGCTCAAAAAATAAAACATTGGAGCCGCAACAACTATCACCAATAAAGGATGCTATACTTTGTCATTTGCAAAAATCATCTTATGCACCGGCCGTAGTCAAGAGGTCATTGAAGTATTTTCCGAGCTTACCATCAGCAGAGGCAAATGGCTGGAAAATAGTTGTTAGAAACTTAACCATTGTTTTGGTGTTGTGAAACAAAAGCACCGGATGAAATATTACAGTTAGTTGCCACTGTAAATCATCTCAACGTTTCCCTCAAATGTGCTTGTGTAACGCACGTGACATCGATACATTGATGACGATGATGATCTTGATGATTTCCATTACTCGACTTGTTCTAGCAGCTACGGGAGTAGCTACTAAAGAAGCATACTTTTTTTGTGATTACATTTAACTATAAACCAATTTTTGTAACATTGTATTGTTTATAAGTATCTTTTAGTTCTGTTCGCCCAATATTTCCCCAACTTTAAACATTCCTAGTTTGAACTGTTCTAGCAACTACGAGAATAGCTACTGAAAAATATAAATGAAAAATAAAATATAACATAATATAGTATAATATAGTATAATATAGTATAATATAATATAATATAATATAATATAATATAATATTGTTTAGGGTAAATATTTTGAAATCCCTAATGGTGCGATTTGTTCCATTCAAAAAAATTATTTAAAAAATGGGTAATTGTTTATTCAACTTACTGGTATGGCACTTTATATATTTGTTTGGGCTTTATTTACACTAAGGTAACATGAATACAGAAACTCAAATGCAAGAAATAGTAACCTCCTAAATAGTTAGAACAGGTTTACCAAAAAGTGCATAGCATTTCGAGCAATGAGATACTTTAAATCAAGTTCTTTGTAAATTCAATTTTTTAAATATCTGCTTACCGTGTGGTAATTGCAATGCAAGCGTTATGCTGAATGGATTCGAACGTTTCAATAAAAGCACTGTCATCAGGAAAATCGTATATTACCTCTTTAGTTTGTTTGGTTTACCTTATTTCACTTGGTCTATCAAAACAAACGAAAGAAGTAGAGTTTGCCTTTAACACCTTTAACACCGTAACACCGTAACACCTTTAACACCTTTAACACCGTAACACCGTAACACCTTTAACACCTTAACACCGTTAATTTTCGATGAAATTATGAAGGCTTCATCCCGTATATTAATTGAAGAAATTTGAAATATCTATAAAACACTGCACGCTTTCCATCCATTATCGTCGAAATTATTATCTTTTATCATGCCTGATAACTGCGCTTTGCTTGAATGAAATAATATACCTGATTGATTGAATACAGGAACTACCAGGGGAAAATTCAGAGAGTAAGTTATCAGAAAGTTTGCTTTCAGATAATCAAATATACCGGAAATATGCAAAAAGCAAATTCTTAATTATAATTTGTTGGTGTCTCATGACATCTATTTTCATTTGAAATAATAACGAGTGTTAAAGAAATGATTAAACTCTCCACTTAACATGTTTCAATAAAAAAGGTGATACATTAAAAAAATATTTATTTGTCTTGCAATTGCTTTAATTTTGTTCCAGTTTCATATTTGACATATTCGGTTTATAAGATATTCAATTTAAATAGAAATGTAAAAACTTTTACTGAATAAGTCGAGAAATATATCAGTGAAATGAAGTGAAAGTCTTGATGAACGATATCTCGAAATAAGAAACAAAAAAATAACGATGCTTCAGTATTTCACATGTTAAAGCACATGTTAAAAAATCGTTGGAATAAATTCCAAGCAAGAAGTAAATATTCTGGTGATAAATATAATAAATATTAATAATAAATATTAATAAAAATACTAATAATAAATATTCTGGGTTGTTTTCCAAAAATTGGATGCTTTAATTTAAAATATATCTATTAAAATAAGAGCTCCTTTATTTATAACAAAGTTGAAGGTCGGAACTAATTAAGTCTTTTAAAGGTTTAGAGTATAATATAAACTATAACAACTTTTTTAACTGGTTGCATTTTGTTTTGCTACGATAGGTACAGAAGCCCATTCTATCCTATCAGCCCAGTCAAAGTATCTTCAAAAGATTTTTCATGCCAACAAAGAAGTTCTGAACAAAGAAAATACCATTATTACAAAAAATTTCATCATCGTAGTCACGTGACCACAATGATGAAAGTTATATTAAAACTAACATTAAATTAAAACTTAGCCTATACGTATTATACAACAAATCAAAGAGGGGGTGGAAAGGCGTTTAAATTTGCTTAAAAATAGCATATCCTAACTAAAATTCCACGCGGAGGTCAAAAAAACGTTGCCGCAAAGCTGAAAATCAAGTCTGACAGAGATATAATAGGATTCCGATAAGCCGCTATTTAAAAAAAGAAATTTATTTCTATAGAGCAGATAAATGAATAAAGTGTTGGCCTTTCTGAATTGGAGAAGGCATTCTCCTCCGCTGACTTCGAGGTCAATGCTGTGACAGTTTTGTAACAAGAGACCGCCTCTATAAGTCTCAAAGCATACTTTTATATCTTACGACCGAATTTTTCATGAAGGAGAAAGAGACTATCGGATGGGTGGAGTTTGTTGGGTCGATTTCCAGTAAAATTGGCAAAGAGTTACTTAGGGGGCTGTGTCTACATATAACTCCCGACCTCTTGGTGACATAACCACTTATTAAACCTCTCCTTTTAGGCAGCTCCTTTTGATAGTTTCGAATGGTGGGCGATAATGTCCTGAAATCTTCCAGAGCCATAGTAAGCCTTTTTGAGAATCTCTTTAGATGCCAAAAGTTTGGTTTTGTGTTTCAGTATTACCGACTACGACTAACGAAACCATGTATTCGAGTAGCCTAGTAAATCTCCAACACGCAGATTGAGTGAGTTCGGGTAGTTCTATGGTGTATATATGGCGATTCTCAGGCCCATTGTTGTAAAGCGTAGCAAACCGCAATGTCGTCTTCCCGTTTTGGTGCAAAAACTCAAGCCAAAACGTCTTCTGCTGAAGCTGTTTTATTTCCAGGACCAACTTCGATTGGCATTTAAAGCTAAAAATATCTCTGCTCGAGCGCTGATCATCATTTTGCAGAGAAGATACAAATAAAAGTGTTACAAGACTTCGAGAAAACATCCATAAATTCAAAAAGCGATGAAAAACCGATGATCATAGCGCCTGCTGATGCATCATTATACATCTTATTTTTAATCTTTATAATAAAAAATTCACTGAAGTCATTTTAATAAATAAGTCACTGAAGTCATTTTTACAAACAGGTTACTGAAGTCATTCTGGCTAAAAAGTTGGTGAAGTCATTCTAGCCCAACAAGTCACTGAGTTCATTCTAGCTAACAATTTGCTAAGACCGTTTTCCACAGAAAACAAAACTACTTGTCAACTCCTTTTGCCAACTCTCGAGTATTTTTTTTATCTGTTTTTCTAATTAATGGAACCATTCCTCACTTTTACCAATAAATGTTCTCCAAAGTCACAAACCCCACAACCCTGAAAACAATCCTAATCTCCTAACCTGAAGCAAATATTTTTTTTAATTTCCCAAATTTATGACAACAAAGATGAATTAAAAACATCCATCAGTGTTCGAACTCATCTTTATTTCAATGTATGAAACATCTCTTAATAAATAGTCGCTCTAATTTTCTCTAATTATATAATAGAGTTATAACAATTGGTTCTATAAATATGTAGTACACTGAAATCTTACCTCATAAAGAAGCTCATTTCCGTTGATAATAATAACACTAAAATATAAATGGCAAAAAACATCTGAATTGTGTTAGAATATCTCTGAATGGAGAAAAACCGAAACTGACTTGTGTTCTTTCTGTTACATGCAGTGTTAAAAAATATAACGTAGTGATAAAAAACGGGCAACTCCGATAGCTAGCTACTAATGAAAGTGTTAAAACATGGTCCAAATATACTTCCTGGTAATCTATTTGTTACTAACATATCCCCTTCTACTTGCAAATCACCTGCCATTTTTATTTAATGCTTATCAACAGCTAAGAAAAAATCCTTTAACTGAAACCGATGTGAAAGGAAGCAGTTTTATTCCCTAGACTTAGAAAATGAAATATTCTTCCCTGTATTTAAATCAACAGTAGTAACAGCAACTTAGAATATGTTATCATAGCCACAGCAGAAGGACAGCCACTTAGACTATGTTGTAAGAGAAACAGCAGAGATGCGACAGCGGCGTAAGATATGTTAAAAGAGCCAAAATAGGGTGTGTTGTTAGAACAGCTTCGAAAGTGACGTAGAGCTATGTTTTAAGAGTTTCAGTAACAGTGACAGCAACATAAGGGTATGTTGTAAGAGTTACAGCATCAGTGACGGCAACGTAGGATTTGCTATAAGAATCACAGCAGCAGCGATAAGAGTTTAAGGTATAAGAGTCACAGTAGCAGCTATATGAGCTTAAGTATGGGAAAAGCTTTTTTCTGGTAAATATGACTGTAAAATGCAGAATTTTTATTTAGTCCACAACGCTTCCAACTGTGGGCTGCTACTATTTTTAGCTCGTAATTTCTAAAATTATATCGGGTAAGACAAGCTCACCACAACTAGCTCCAGCTGGCTATAGATACCTAATAAAGCTGAAAGTCGACTAACAGTTATTTTTGATTTTCTCAGGTCTATCCATTCTGGGGTATTCTGATTAAAAGGAAATAGATTTTTTTTGTTTTGGTTTAAGATTAGTTGTTTTCAATGTGACAATTTCATCTTCACTTTGCATTTATTCTTCAACGCCATCTGATTTTCCAACAACTCTCGCGAATTTTCCAACAACTCTCGCGAATTTTCCAACAACTCTCGCGAATTTTCCAATAACTCTCGAGCGAATTTTCCAATAACTCTCGAGCGAATTTTCCAATAACTCTCTAGCGAATTTTCCAAAAACTCACGAGCGAATTTTCCAATAACTCTCGCGAATTTTCCGATAACTATAGCGAATTTTCCAATAACTCTCGAGCGAATTTTCCAATAACTCTAGCGAATTTTCCAATAACTCTCGAGCGAATTTTCAAAAGATATGCTATCTTGATTTTGGGAGCTTTAAATTGAGCCACTGCTCGGAACAGGACTCGCGTTAATAACACTGAAACTCTCTGAAGTGGCTATCCTGTAAAAACAATCGTAACATTGTTATTATTACTAGGACATTCACAATACGCTTTTTGATATAACCCTCTTACAAATAGAATAACAGCAGGACGTGCATTGTTTCCATAGGATTTATTGGGTTTTAACAGTTTTAATCTCCCTGCTTGTTAATAGCTGGTGTCATTTTCGTTGTTGACCAAAACTCATTTCTTTTATCTTTTTTTTGAAAATATAGTCTCTTATGTGTTCCTTTGTAACAGTAGGATATTTAGAATCTGATGTAAACCATTTTTCAGAAGCCACTGATCTTTCATTAAAATGTAAGCTAGTTGGATACTTGAAATTTTTCTCAGCTTTGATTCGTAGTTTTTGTTTTAAGTAAAGATAAGGCAAAAAATTTTACCTTGTAGCTCTTCCACTGTTCCAGACACTTCAAGATCGAAACCAGACGACAACCGCAAGCACTTTCTGAAGAAGTGGAAAAGGTATTAGCAGTCATGGATCCAGCAGCCATGATTTTGATGATATTTATTTAATAGGAAGGGATTATAAATATGGTTACACTAATTTAACCGCGAAAATAAATGTCAAAAAACTGAAGACTTTTATATTTTTCTTACCGCACTTAAATTAGAAGCTATACCCCGCTCTATTTAAATCCGTAGTAGTTGAACAAAATTTGAATGAAGTAGATGAACAGATTTTTCATTCGAACACAAATGATAAATCTGAATAAATAATATAAATAGGAAGGTTTATATTTCATATGAGATACAATCAGCTAATAGCTATAGTTTTAGGACTCTGGACTTCAACCTCAATCATTAGTGCTTTGATCTTGGCGGTACTCATCAATTTAATTAATATGATAATGTTACCTACATTTCAATTTACTTTTACTCAAATATAAAGTAGAAATTAGGTAACCTAATCAAAAGCCTTACTATAAGCATTTCTGGCACGCAAATTTCTCGTAAATCTGGTCGGTAAAGAGACTATCCCGAATACCCATCGTAGGTTTTCGCTATCCCGGATACCTATAGTATTTTCACAATCCCGAATACAAATTGTAGGTTTTCGCTAACCAGAATACCCATCGTAGATTTTCATTAACCCGAGTAGGTTATTACCTGTAGTAGGTTTATATTTTTAGGTCATTCAACAAGTTATGGAAAATATTGATGAATTTTAACCCAATTACAGCGCGTGGATGTTAAATAGATTCAATCGACCTATTTTGAACAAGGTTACATATGAACCATTTCGAGCAACCTGAAAACTTTTCGGAAAAGAAAGCGCTCATCAAAATAATAAAACAATAAAGATTTCTATCTGCAAAGCGACTATTCACACACATCGAGAATCTCAACACTGAAAGTTCACGACCTCCAATGACAATGGTAGGTATTGCGAAACTTTTAAAAAATTAAACGGTATAAGTGTGTTAGGATATGAAAATGAATGCGTTTATCCATCGCCGATTACCGATTTTAAGATTGCAAAGCAACATTTAAGTTTTTAGCGTATATCATAAAAGGAAAAAGGTTATTACGTTTTAATCAAATGTGCTAGTTAGATTTTAAGTGCACACCACAGCATAAGAGTGGGAGCATTTCGCAACATCGTCATTTTAGTATATTATTCAACGCATGATATTTAAAGTATCTCAATGCTTGAAAGAATGTTTTCAATGAATAACTCACATAATTCGAAATCTAGGAGAATATCCCCTAAATAATGGCAAATAAACACTGATGTATACTGCAGAGTATAGAAAATTCAGAAAATGTGTTCAGGAAAGATAATGGCTTTTTTTTAATTATAATTATAATCGAAGAATTGAATGGAAAATAAGATAAATTTCCAATAAGAAAACAGACAGAAAAGAAGGAATGAAAGAGAAACGGAAATTAGAAAGAGCCAAGATTACTTCACTTAACAGAACTTGAACGATCAAGACATGATGAAAGCAAATATTTGCCGAGTAACACATGTTGTCGATGACGTAATAAATACATGTCGGCGAGAAAAAGGCAATCCACTCTTAACTCTAGCGTTGTCATTAATATTTAACATCGTTGTTGTTAACATTCAACATTATTTACGCAATTTTTCATTGGAAACAAGCTGGTTAATTAATTTTAGAACAGGAAATGTGAAAATTTATTAGATAAATAATCGAGTGCGTATATCTCACAGGTCTCTATAAAGCGTGTCCGTGTCTAAGTATTAATATTTTATATTAAATATAAAACATTTTAAAAAATAGGATTTACAAGTTTAATAATTAATAAACAGCCCAAAACGATAAAAAAACAAACACAAAACAAAAACAAAACAAAAACATAAGAAAACAAAACAAAACAGAAACAAAAACAATGAGTAGCTATTTCAAAAAATTTTGAATAAGATTCGTATTTATCTTTTGATTGTCAAAATTTAATTACGTTTCTTGCAGAAGAGCACTCTGAATTTTAGTCTCCTCGCTATTTTCACATTTTCTAAAACAACCGCCAACTTTCATCAAGCTACCATTTGTCCCTTCAGGTCCGATAAAACTGACGATTAATGTAAATAGCACCAAGGCATAAATAATGGAAAATCCAATGGTGCAAAATACAAAAATTCCAAATTGTAGAAATAATTTAATTTGAGATCCCAGCATAAAAGCTGAAGCACCTAAAGTTGTGCCTGCCCCTGCTAATATTGAAACCCCCACATGCCCAAGCATGTATCTCACTCTATCTTCTCGTTTATAATGTATAGACCGGACGTAACCGTCTGCTAAATGAACGGCGTAATCAACGGAAAGTCCAACAACTAACGTAAGGTTTATTGATTCCATTACTCCAAGGTTCCATCCTACTAGTGGTATTAAACATACTACGGCTAATGTAATTAAACCAATTATAAGCGTTGCTAAGATGCCAATGATCCAATTGAATGTAGCAAGAACAAGCGCAGGGAATGCTAGACCGAGCCCAATAGTTATTCCATTTCGAGCGCCGATGAGAAGTTCCTATAGAGTTAAGTATACTACGTATTAGTTTAATTAAAAGATACCGTAAACAGGTGACTACTTTCTAAATCATAAGCTTTCATAAATTGATGTGCTGTGTAGTCTTTACTTATTTTTGCGTTTCCTCGCATTGTATTGTATTTAATAGTATTGAATAAATTTTGTGATTTGCATCAAAATCTGTAAAAAATTTTCCTTATTAAAGTATATACTTACACGTTGTACTTTTAACCAATGCCAGTTGTTCCATTCAGGCGTGCATTGAAATGCATTGCGACAAGATGCTGGCATATCTTTTGTCTACATAAAAAAATAAAATGTTGTTTTAGAGAATGAATGAATTACAAATGAATGAATTATAAAGAATTTTCGTGGCTCGAAATTAAACATTTTAATCGTAAATAACATTAGAATATTTATTAGAATATAAATCATTAGAATATTTATTAGAATATTAATAACATTAGAATATTTAATAAAATGTTTGTGAACAAGAGGGATGAACAAAGGATTTACCAATGAAACTATGATTGAGTTTGTCTTTCTTTTGAAATTAACTTTTTTTCGTTTAATTTAATGATAAATTCCGTTCAAAATTCGATGAATACTGAAGCTAAAAGTCATAGTCATAGATATCATAGTGAATACTGAAGCTAAAAGTCATAGTCATAAATATCATAATGAATACTGAAGCTAAAAGTCATAGTCATCGATATCATAATGAATACTGAAGCTAACACCAGGTCATACATACTTAAAGAAGATTTTAAATAAGTTAATTGTGTGGGAAAAGGAACACAATTTATTTTTTTTGTGGTATGATATCAATACTTATGAAAAATTATCGAAACACCGAATAAATCAACATCGTTTAACTTATTTAACCATATATTTATTTTACGAACAAACATATGAATACACAGAATGATGAAAAAGAACATCAAAAGCCATCTCTCACCTCAAATTTAGTGTAATCCTCCCAATTTTTATACACTTCATTACCGCGATGGTATTTGAGCGTAGCACCGGTTAATGTTGTGTTCACTACTACAGCCACGTAACGCATTCTGTTACCATACTTTCCGCCTGAAAATATGTTTTATTTCTAGTGATTTCTAAAGTATTTTTGCAATTTAGATTTATAGAGAAATATTGTTTCAAATTAAAAGCCAAAAATGCATTGTGATTTTTAAGATAATCGTTAACATAATCACTGTTTAAATCTATTTAAATCTATCAAAATAATCACTTTCTTAGTCTAAAAATTGCATTTATCCGTTAACATGATCACTTTTAATGAAGAATTATTAACTCAATTAATATTTTATCATTATTTTTTTGTCTTATGGTCTTTAAATCGCACACAAGACCTATCGGACCACTTTTGTTGATTACTAACAGGAAGAACTACCAAATTGAACTACTAAATCGACGTTGCAGACATCAATAGACAGTCTACAATGTCGTTAGGCCGTCTGCGGGCGTTTTTATTTTGTTATTGTGTCAATCTGGGGTGGTTTGGCTGATTGAAAATGCTTTCACCCTCACACCCACCTTTTAACCACAAGAAGGTGTGGTGCATCTGTCGAAAGAAATTTAACATGATGAAAAACTCGAGGAATGTTTTTTGCATTGAAAATAGCTTTTGAATATCTACGATAATTTGTGTCCGAATATAGAATAGAATAATATTTAACCTTGCGCTTGTGAAAGTACTGACTGATTTTGATGATCAACAGCTGTTTTATCGAGTGACCCACCCATATAAGATGCGTATTTATAATAGTCAAACTTCTTTTCTGGGTGGCCGCCACCAGACAACCAATATCCTAACGCCACTTCAAAATAACGATGGTAAGCATCAGATACGTTGCTTGCAGAATACACTTGGGGGGTGGCGCGCATCAACTCTTTAACTTTGTGTTCATCCATTGGTATGCTGAAGTTCTGGTGGATGGGGTTGTTCGTGTAATGCTGGTAGCCTTCTAAGGACTCAGACTAAAACGCAAGATTCATGTAATAAAAATACGCAGAAGATATCATGAGGCGACAATTAAAAGGTGTGTAGTTCG
>JAUZNK010023256.1:3230-20263 GCA_035046665.1 Euphysa ruthae | reverse complement strand
GCCCATCTGGAAATATTGTCTCGGCAATTTGTTGGTTCCCCACGTTAAATATAACATTCTCTCTCACCGCACCAGAGACCCTTGCTGTTTAATGGAGAATTCATGGCTTTCAAGAAAACCTTGATACTCATTTAATTTCATACTATTTTTCATTGTAGCATATTCCCTGCAAGGTTTGCTTTTAAAACTAAAATCAAAATATTCACTAGAATCTGCGGATGTCAACAAAATAAATCCGTTCAATGTACTAAAACGCATTCTTTACTTTAAGCTAAGGTTATATATATAATGCATTTGTTTTATCAGCTTTTGAATATTATCCCTTAATATGGATGTTTTGCTCAAAAACCGCAAAAATGTCATTAATAAAACACACAAAGAAGAATTAAAGGTACTATATAACAGGGATAATTTAGGATCTTTTATAGACAACTCTTCACACTAAAAACCTGAGTGTCATAATATGCGATGTCTTCAAAACTCTCTATCATCTAAACCTTGATTTTATGAAAGAATTTTTTATATTAAAAACCTCCATAGGAATATACGAGCCCAAAAACTACTTTTCTTTACCGGAGAATAAATGTGTGGAAATTTTTTAGCCACAATATAATGAATTCCCCCTCATTACAAGAAATCAAATCTGGCTTTAAAAAATAATCCGGCGATGTGTAAAATATGCAAAAAACAAAATTTTGTGGTGTTAATATTAAATCTCTATTATTTATAGTATTAATATTTTCGTATAGTTATTTTATAAGTTTGTTGTATTATCAACTTTTAAAAAAGATATCTATCTATCTATCAATGACGAGAAACCATGCATTTTCCAAGTGCCATCATCCCATACAGCCACATTTTCCAAGTGCCATCATCCCATACAGCCACATTTTCCAAGTGCCATTATCTCATACAGCCACATTTTCCAAGTGCCATCATCCCATACAGCCACATTGTTGGGGTATCAATAATGTGTTTAATGAGTGGCTGCTTTTTTCTTTGAAATTTCAGCAAAAGATATGTATTCATTGAAAATTTTATAATTTATCAACCAATTTTAGGGTAAGATTGCCAGGAATTTGGAAATACCTTTCATTTTTTCTACGTCCACATCAACACTATGATCATTGCAATTGCATAGTGGACAGCAACCGATGAGGTTTATTATATCTGTAACTATCTTTATAATTATTAGAATATAGCTCCAAGTGCGATCGTCAGCTTGTAATAAAACAACATCTGTTGAATGTTTTAACTAGAGGTGTATTGGTACTCAAACTATACAATCTTCTCCATTTAGTTATGTTAAATTTGTAAGGTAAATCTTCAATTTTCAATAGCTTTAATATTTATACTAGAAAATAATATCATACAGGGATTTATGCAAAATAATTTACATTAATAATCACTACGATTAGAGCCAATCTTCTAGTAAAAACTAACCGAATGGGATTGACAACATAATATTATTTATCTTAAATATTTATGGTAAAAAAGAAACCACAATAAAAAGCACACATAAACGAGCACACATAAAACAAACTCAAAAACAAATATAAGCCAACACACATAAATACATACTCACAAACACAAATACGCAATTCACGTTTTAAATTAAAATCCAAATGAAACTGCAATATTATTAGCCTCAGTGCCAATTCCAGCCACGGGTTAGAAAAAATAAATGTTCACAATTTTTTTACTCCTAGGAGCAATCTAATGAAAAACAACAAGATATTAAGAAAAGCTCTGAGATGGAATGATTTTAAATATAAAGTTTTCTTCAACTGTTGTTTAACCAAATATAAGGAAGTTTTCAGGGTATTCAGAGGGTGCTTTCATCCTAATATTAGTGATTGAATTGTCCCATTCAGTGATACACTGATATTTAAAAGAACTCTTACCACAGATTTTTGGTTCCCAAAGTGGGACAAGTAATTTACCAAGTTCAGTATTTATACAAGTATGTTCTTGAAGTTGATTAGACATAACAAACAATTTTACGGAAGAGGATAGTAGAATTTTCTGAAAAAAATTGATGAAAAAAAGATAATTATGGAAAAAAAACATGGTCCTGGAGCTTAAGAACATTTTGTTCAGAAAATTTTACTGGAATATTTGATCTAAAGGGTGAGAAAGTGACGATTCTTATAGCTATACGCTAGAACTCATCAATAAGTTCGTCATGAAGATTTAAAATTTTTCCCGAAACATAGACTACAGTAGGTAAAGAAAATAAAACAATGAAAAACTGATAGATCTAAGACATTCTAGAGACTCAAAATATCTGAATTTAGAAAGCAACTTGTTTGCACATGTAAGTACACACACATGATTGCACCAGGTTAATTGGTCAACAATTAAAAAACCAAGATATTTAAAACAAGTTGTTGGGGAAAATCATTTACTATTGGTCTTAAGCGTACCTTGTAAAACAATCGGCGGTTAGATTTGGACTATCTACGACCAAAAATTCAGTTTTACTGATGTTTAAGGAAATACAATTACCGTTTAAACAGTCACACAATCGATGTAAATAAAATTTATTTTTTCAAAAATCAAGTTTAACGATTTCCCTATGCAAAGAAAGTTAGTATTATCGAGAAATTGATTGACAACAGAGTTTTTTTTAGAGTTTGGAATATTATCTATTACATTAAAAATAACAGAGGTTCAAGAACGGAACCTCGAGGAATAGCAAACTTTACAGTTTATTGTGAAGATTTTAAACCTGTCAGTTGAAACAATTGAAACTACAACAATCTGCTTAGGATTATTAAGATAAGATAAAAAAAGTTTTTAGCAGCGCAGGAATGACTCCCAATTCTTGCTAGCTGAATGGGTTGAATTGCTGGGCTTTAGGAAATTAGACTGTATCAAACTTTTAATATGATTGAATTTGTCAACACAGTAAAATTATTACCAGTATTTTTAGACACTAGAAAATATAAATGTACATATTTTTATGTAAAACAAAAAGGTAGAAAGGCACTCAGAAATTATTTTTACTGCACTATTTTATTTGCACAGATAAATAAAATTACTTTGAAATACTTAGATATTACATTATACCATATTTTTGAGTTATTCTTCTGAGTACTTTTTTCATTTTTATCTTAGTTGATGGATAAATAAAGAGGTACGTGAAAGGATTGGACTATCCGAAACACTTATTTGATTTTGGAAACAAGTTTTTGATTAAATCTGTTGCAATACTTGTTTGTTTCTGGTGCATCGAACCTTTTATGGAATCATATACATCGTAGCTATCATTTGTAAGATGGAATGGATCGGCGTTCTGATGTCGGTTAATGACCATCTGTGACAATCTAAGAGCATACTCATACCAAGTAAAACTGGAACTGTCAGGTTTCTGGCGTTCTTCGTTGCTTGTTGCTCCTTTATATGTAGCTCATGTAAACAATTAAATACGAGTTTGAACGTTCATCTAATGGAAGATTTCCATTAATTTTCATTTCGCTGATCACTATCACGATTTTTATTGGTTTACATTAAATAAAACTTAATAATATAGTCAATGCTCAATTTAGACTCCGATGCAAAATTAAAGGTGTAGTACAGCAAGAAAATATTTAAAAAATCAAAAAAGTTTAAATAAAAATTTTTTTAGGACTCATATTCAACTTAGAAACAAAATATAAGTTTAGTCTAATCAAAAAAACATCCAATGTTCGAAAACAATTATCTTCCTACATCAGAAGTTGGCGTATTGCTCATATCTAACCTAACATCGGTTATTAGGTTATGGGATTTTCGCCCAGATTCAAAGCGATAACATGGAGATTTTTATCACTCAACAACTATTCGTGTAAAATGATAATAAATTTCAAAATTTTCACATTTCAAAAGTAATGATATGGTTAAAACTCTGGACGATCTCAATAAAACTGCAGCGCCTCATGGATTTAATTTTAGAAAACCTGATAAATATGCATTATTTTATTGGCAATTTTGATGAGGTATTTGAGTTTGTTCGAGCTGACAATGATCTCCATGTTAGTTTAGAGTTTAATGGCATACTGGATCTTTTACCAGAAAACTTTCAATTAACAATGTAAACTAACTAGCAAGAGTATATTGGAAAATTTTGTGCCCTATATTAGAAATAGAACTTACGATAATCGTCATGTTTTACTGGATGAACTAAACAAAAGAAAATTGTTGTAGATTTTGCTTGTATTTTGAAACAAAAATAAATACAAAATCTCGTATACTTTGATGAAGATGACCTCAGGTTTTTGGCGGTCTTCCTTGCTTGTTGTTCCTTGCCTCCATATCTCATGTCAACAATTAAGTACGAGCCGGGAAGTCCGATAGAACTTCGCAAAAACTAATCTTTTCCATTAATTTTCGTTTCGCTGATTTCCTCATCATCTCAATTTTTTTTGATTTACATTAGCTAAATGTTAATAACATAGTAAATGTTTAATTTAGACTCTAAGTGCAATGTTAAAGAAGTAGTACAGCAAGAAAATAATTTAAAAAAAAATCAAAATAATTTAAATACTTTTTTAGCACTGTTATTTACCATAGAAACAAAATATAAGGTTAGTCTAACCAAAAAAACATCCAAAGTTGATAAAAAATTATTTTAGTAATCAGTCACTTGTGTATTGCTCACTTTTACCCTAACAGCTGGTTTGGTTGTTATGGGATATCTTGCAATGAATGCGACAAGAAGGTAAAGTTTTATTCTTCTTCTACATTGAGCGGAAAATTAACTGATGATTCCCTTGTAGATAGTGATAAAGAAATAGAGACCTGGAAAAGAAAAAGTAAAGAATGCGGTGGCAGAAAGGAAGGCAGGATAGGAGGAACCTTCTAGAGTTTTGAGGATGTTTCAGCGATTTGAAACAAAAATTGTTTGCGCTGTACAACCTTAATTGTTTACGGAGATATTAGCTCCTTCAATACATTTTTTTCTGCAAACTCATACGTAGACATTGTTATAAAATAGGGAAAATGCATCAGCCACATTCAAATGGGAGTGTGTACCCAACTGAGGAGTTTGAAAAAAATCATGAAGTGAGTGACGTCAAAAAGGTAAGTGGAGCAGTGCCTCTAATTGAGAAATTTATATTCTTGCTAAAAAATTGTTATTTTTGAGTGCAACAAAATTGAAGCAGCAGCAGAGATAACAAGTTTTATACAAGACTATTTTAAGCGATATTTATCTATTTCTTTCTTTTAAACACGATTTTCTCACGATATATTTTAGGCTAGCGGAAATTTGATTACCCGATTTGCCCAAAATTTTTCCTAAATAAGTTAAAATGCAATAAATGGACAACCTTCAGTCCAAATTCTTAGCTTTTGGTAGAAGTAGTTAAGATACTTTTAAGAAATACTGTTTAGAATACTTATACTGTTTAGAAATTATTAACCAACGTTAGTTTCATATTTTTAGATCGTCGCCACTCGCTAACTACGCGCATTCTTAATTTTTAAATTTATTTTGTCTTCGTCTCTTTAAGTTAGACTTAAAAGTTGAATTGTACGCCGCAATCTATTTTTCAAATAATTTCCACTTAATTTCAATGTAGATTTATTTATATCACAGGCATGTAGTAAGCTACATGAACCATAAGCAAGCACTAAATCGTATTTAAGTGTAACAAACGCTTTTGAACGGCTCATAAGAACACATACTGCATACCCTTTCTAGTCTAAAGATTTTTTCCATTGTTCGATCATCGCTGTCAAAGCATGATGGGAATTATAACCTTTTCTATATCCACATAATAAAAAGAAATAGAATTTTCTATACAACTTTCTTTTTGTTTTCGTATAAGTCTCTACAAAAGTTTTCAAATTACTGGTAGCACGCTTACAGGTCTATAATTTTTTACTCATAGTGAGCCTATTTTTGGAATACTGGAGTTATTTCTGCTAAATCAATTATTGAAAATCTCAAGTAATGCTTGTGAAGATACTTCAGCTATATCTTTAAATACTTTTACCGGGGTGTTTTTATATGTATCAGTTTTCTAATCATTAAGCTCGTGCATGATATCAGTTACAGATATTTGTGAAAATAAAAACAAAACTTCTATCCTGACATTCTGCACTTGGATGATTCTGGACTTAAGTAATGTTATCAATGCAATCCTTACCTCCTATGATATTCTTTGATAACCTTTTTTTTTTTACAAGCAACTAACTTTTCAATTGCTCCTTTAAAAAGTCGTTTAAAATCTCATCCGCCATCTTTTTATTTGAAGTAACGGCTTTATTCTCATTAATGACAATTTGTTTTTCAGCATGTTTTTTATCTGAAAAAAGGGCTTTACAGTTTTCCAAAACAGTCTGTTATCAGTTAAATTTTTTTACCTGCAAATTATCAAAAAATATTTTTTTTTTCTTTCTTATAATGTCTGTTTACATAGATTTTTTCAGTTTTTTAAATCTATTTAGGTGCTCTGTCAATTAACCATGATAATAGGTGGTTTCTAGTTCGGATTTTTAATTTTTTACTCATATAAGGTGCTTCACCTTTTCTTACGAATTTTTTCTCCCATGATGCATTTCTTATTTTAAATAAAAAAAAAATTCGTGATCAAGAGATTCTAGTTCAATAAATTTATTTATCTTTTAAATCGCAATTAAATCTTTCCTGATGAAATTTTTCATACGATCTAAACTCTAAAGTTTGAAGCATTCTGTGGTTACAGAATAAGCTACCATACTCTTCCCAATTTTCATCTTTTTCCAGCAAGATGACAAGTGTGTAGATGTTCTAAACTGAGCTGTAAATCGGCCCGATTTGACAAAATGAAAACACGGGTTGACCCGAGTTGACTATGTCCAGATTTTTCTTATTTTTAATTCTAGGGAGTTCATTAAATTTTCACTTTTAACAGGTGACAGACTAATTGTAAGAAGAAAATGCACAAAAGAAGTTTTTAATAAAATTTTGTCAAACTTGAACTGCAGTCAATGCGTGTTTTCATTTTTTCAACATGGGCCAGTTTTTCACTCTGGTTACAACATATATATCTGAACACATATCTTTTCCATCTTCAAGCTCTGCTAACACCATGTATGTTTCGAATTTTTGTGTTAATTTTATGAATTTATCCTTCAAATCCTCTTTCTATGGTGCAACACATTTTCCATTCATTTTTCTTGGTCTCTTTGAACGCTGTGAGTAGTGGTTAAAGGATTTGACTAGCTCTTCTAACTCGTAGTCTTGGAATCCATCCTGATTGAATATAAATGCTAACCTTGACTCATCGTCTTCGGATTTATTTGCGTGTGATGAGTTTTTCCGGTTTGATACCGCGCGAGTGTTCTGATTTAAAGAATCCATAGGAATTCGTTTGACGGATGAGTTTTCGCTAAATGTGTTAAATAAAGCAATGTAACTAATAAATGTAACTAATTTATCTTTGTGATATAACTAATTATTAATAACTTATTTAGTCATACAATCCAAACATATTCAATACAAAATCTCTTAAATTTAAATTTATGAGTAACAAAAATACGGAGTAACAATTCTCCAAAACTCACATGTATGAGAAAATGATCCATACACGCATAAACACGCCCACAGATGTCTAAACTTTCATATAAAACACCAATGGAGAGAATTTTGCGGTGTAATGAACATGAAGCCGCCAATGAAGAAAACAAGCAATACGTCTACCATAGATTTACTAGATGTTTATGAAAAATTTGTAAGAGGCTGCAGGTGGCGAGTTGATGCCTGCACGTGAAACATCTTCTCACAATGTTTTAAATTCCAACTGCGGTTGGAGAAATTATCAAACCGATATTCAAAGACCTTGGCAGTGATGGCGCTCTTCAGAAATTTCTAAATGTTTGTATGGTGGTCATGAACATATGGGCAAAATGCAGAGCACTCGTGATATTGAGACGAGAAATGTTGCGTGCAATTAGAGAGAGTTTTTGTAACAAATATCAAGCAGTTGGGATACCAAGTTTGATTCCAGTAGATTTTAACCTATGTTTGTTTATTTCTTTCTTTTAAACGCTATTTTCTTACGACATATTTTAGGCTGAGGAAATTTGTTAACCAGATTCACCCTAATTTTTCCTAAATAAGTTAAAATGCTATAATTAGACAACTTTCAGTCCAATATCTTAGCTTTTGAGAGTAGTTAATTCAATACTTACAAAAAATTATTTGCAAAGGTTAGTTTCGAATTTTTGGATTGTCGCGACTCGTTAACTATACGCGTCCTTAGTTTTTAAATTTATTTTTTTCTCCTTCTTTTTAAGTTGAATTTTATAAGTTTAATGCATAAAAATTTAAAAACCATTAAAGTCAAAGATTTTTTCTCGATTCTACCCTCTTAACTATCAAAATCTTCGCTTTTATTTTCTATTTCTAAAGTTTTACGTCAATTAAGTCGAGTGATTTTTTTCACATTAGAATGGAGTATGCTGAAAGAATAACGCTTATTTCTTTTGATAATATCTGTTATAAATTTATTAGCGGTGGTTTTTCAGCATGATCTACTACTTCTTGATGTGTTGAATTAAAATGAACAACAATTTCTTGTGATGCTGGAAAACCGGATATACCATAGCAACGGCTGGTTCAGTTTCGAGGGATGGCATTTCCATTTGTCAAACAAAACCTTGAAGGTCTAAATTTTCGCGGGTTTTAAATTTCATTATTTTAGCGAAATTAAAAACCCGAAAATTTTTTAAGATTTGATCGCGAATTTACAAACCTGCAAAATTTTAGAAAATGGGTTTGTTAGCAAAATTTAAATCTCACGAAATATTCCATAAATAGCGACATTAAAATTTCTTCTTCTTTTTCATCAAAGTCATAAACAAACCTCAAACTCTCTCAGTTTTCAAAAAAACTAAACGTTTTTGGAGAAATATCAGGACTTTACCGGTACAGTATGTGATTAAAACAAGGCCAACAACAACAACAATTATTTTTATTAGCATTCATATATCGAGCTACCGTCTGATGGTCCAGATTCTGAGAAAAAATTACACAGTAATGGCAATACGGCTTCTCTGTTTGAATAAATCTTTATAGCATCTTTTT
This sequence comes from Euphysa ruthae, assembly GCA_035046665.1. Classification (NCBI taxonomy): domain Eukaryota; kingdom Metazoa; phylum Cnidaria; class Hydrozoa; order Anthoathecata; family Corymorphidae; genus Euphysa; species Euphysa ruthae. The sequence continues at coordinate 11,208 of JAUZNK010023256.1, read as the reverse complement.
GCTGTTTCATAATAAAAATAAGTTCAATACCAAAATATCGTTTTTTTTTTGAGTTAATTTGTTGTCTTTCCTAACACCTCATGAAGTTGGCCCAAAAACGAAAAGTTTGTTTTTAACCTTGAAATTTTTATCACTTAGTTTTTTCAAAAAATTTTTTTTCGCGAAAATAAAAACCCACGAAAAATAAGTCCTTGAAAAAAGCTGCATAGAGATCATGCATTGCTTTATCGTCAATGTGTTTTCAATATTTTGAATTTTCGGGATTTGCAGCAGCTTTTCTAGTTTTGCCTGTGAGCTATTTTAAAGTTTTTTTTGTTTTCAAATCTGTGTTTATTTTAAGGCGACAGGTGCTGATTTAAGTATTTTGTAATACAGAACTATCCACATTTTACTTGCTTTACTGCCTTTGTTATGGTCATTTATAGAACAAGATCAATTTCAATACATGTGAATGGTTTTCCTGACAAAATAAAAGGAGAAATTCTCATCCATCATCTATTCTTGCTGAGAGTTTCCAATATACAGGTAAGTCCAAGAAGCATTAATTGCATCGAAACTAAGCAATCTTCCAAATTTTGTGAACGTTTGTGAATTCAGGTAAAGTATTTCCGATACCATCAAAAACAACTTTAATGATTAAATGACCAATGTTTGGAACACTTTGAGATTACAGGTGTCTTCTAATAAACTATATAATTCCGCCTTCCCAATTATGGTCTATTTCCAGCGAGTTGGCAAGTGTGTATATTCCTGATAATGGATCGATCGTCGTTTTCAATGTATGTATTTGTCATTCTTCTTGCCAGATATTCATAAACCAACTTATGAAATCTCATGTTCAGTTTATCGTGACCGCTAATCAAAGCTTTCTTCACAGATTATTGCTCTACTGTTTCTGCATATAGGACCAAATCTGAAAAACCGCATCAAATCGTTAAAAGATAGTATTCATAAACGCCTACCAATTAACCACATACCAATTGAATAATCGGCGTAGATTCATGTTTGGCAATATTTTTGCGCGTAAGTATTGTTTGGTGAACAGTTGATTTGTCAAGTGGTTCAAGGAATGTCAAATTAATCTATATTTGACATTTTACTTCAATAAGGATGGCAGATGATTTTAACCTTGCTTACGTCATAATTGTTGTGTTTCATCGGATTTGGGAAACGAGCGTAACATTGCATGAGCAAATATTGATTTTCACTGATAACCATTAAAGTTTATAGCGATATCGACTTACATTGGTCTAGAATTTCCTTCTTTGAATGTCTAATATGGAACGATGGGTGTTTGTTTAAAGTGAAGGCTTTTTCGAGCTTTGTGGTTTGGCATTATTATTGTGTCATTTGATTCCATTTTAGATTCATTGTTATTTATACCTAACTGCAGATCATATTGGTAAGATTATATTGGTTGTACCGGTTAAAATACAATAAGTGTAATCGCTACAAAATATTTTGTCAAGAAAATACACTTATTTGACTTTGTAGATAAAATATCATTTTCCGATAGAGTTACTTTAGTAAAAACATCCTAGATAGAGTGTATGGCAAATTTTGATGTGCATAAGTTTTTCGTCTGTGGATAGTTGTAAAATATGCGTCCTGTGCGTCTTTTTTATTAGTTTCTTGTTTTAAATCCACACTGTAGTTCTAAAAGTTTCTTAGGGTGTTTCTTAATGACATATTCAAGAATAACAAAGGTTTAAGAAAAAATTAAAATTTCGTTCAAATGTGTTGATTCGAATTGGAATGCTGAGATGAATTCTTTGCAATGTACTTTCTTACCTCAAATGCATGGTTCCTTGTTAGTTCTCAAAGTATTTTTTAGTTTCGGAGGTAATTATTAGCAGGTTTCTCACAAAAAAATGAGTGTATGGACAAACATTTAAGAAAATTTTTTTTAAAGTCTAATCTTCACCTCACAACAAAAATTAATAATTCTTATTCTTAGGACTAGGCTTAAAGGTTCAAATTAAATTTCATAAAAAATTTAGAATTATTTAGAATATGATTGTCAGATTGCACACGTTGATTGAATATGTTAATTATTACTTCACTCACTGCAATCAATCTTTTTAATCTCAAACACCTATTTCTCGAAGTTTTACTATCTCTAACTGTTTTTGCCGCTCCTTTAGCCTTGCTAAGACGAGAAAAGAGTCCCTAAATGTGTGCCATTTGAAGCTATGTCAAGAACTTCCCACCTTCCACCCTCTTTCCTCGGAAAGTAGCTATTTATTGCAAGGAATTGAGACGTCAATAAAATTTTAATTTTTCACAAATTTTTCTTTTACAAAATTATAATCTATATCTATATGGTCTGCGAACTACATTTATTTTCAAACGCATTTAAAATAAAAAAAGAGAAGTAATGTAAAGTAAAATATTTTAAATAAGAGAGAAAGAAAAATGTTTAAAACTTTTAAATGATATTCTTATGATAAGCCACGGAGAAATTCCATGTCGTGTTGCAGTATTTCAAGCAAAAAACAATAAGTGGAAAAATACCATTTTTGAAATTCGCTGCGTTATATTATTATTATATTATATTATACTATTATATTTTATTATTCCACAGAAATTAGAATTTTTTTTGTAAAGAAACAATTGAAAGTATTAGCCGGCACCGATAACGGGAATAAATATCGGACTATTGGGCATTTATGACGGAAAACTAGGGAAAAATTTAGATGTCGAACAATTATGTTTTCAGACAAGTGGGTTGTCGATCAAATGGGTTCCTACTTTTTCGATAGCTCAGCTTTCCCACAATATTCTGACAACTGGGCTGTTGAACAAGTGGGTTGTCAAAAAAGTGGGATGACACCATTGCTTTCGTATTAAAAAAAAAAAAGGTGTAATTTATTTGTATTGATTTCACCAGTTGAAAAAAATCGCCGAGTTTTCTCGCGAAGCACCGTAAGTTCTAATAGCAACCGAACTTGCAAATATCACCAATAACGCTGTTACAAACTTACTTACGGCTGACTTCATGAAAATACATATCCGAAATCAAAAAAGGATAAGCTTCATCGACCTAATCCAATAGATAGAGGAGCATTGCCACACTTTGCCGTCGAATTTCAACAAACTCTAAATAATGAAAGATTTTTTTTGATGATGATATAGGAGATAATGCTAAAATGTTAATATTCGCTACCGACCGATTCTCTGTGTTTACGTACTGCTCCAGAAAATATATTTTATATGTTGCACGGGTGCAACATATAAAAACTATGTTACTCAATTGCGAAATTGACTGCCAGTTCCAGGAAATCGTCCATGTTCAGTACTTTGATTATTTGATTATGAAAATGTTAATACAAATTCAGCCCGTCGTTTATTTTCAAATGCTGATATGAGTGTGATTTTTTCCTTTATCAAAAAAAAATTTGAAAAAAACAGAATACAATCCTTCTGTCCACAAGGGCTATATATGGAAAACCAAGAGTTTGCCCTTCACTTAAAAATGATATCAGCTTTGGTTTTCATACCTACACAACATGTTTTCGTTTTTTAGAAAAAGAATGGCAGACCATATTCCACAAACTTACGGTGAAGATACCGACGGAGTTATTGACTATTTCGGGGACACATATATTGGCAGTTTTAGTATAAATAGCCCTAGAGCAATACCAATTTTTGATATCGAAATGTGGGATATGTTCTACCAAACTGCTGAAGAAGTTCAAATAATTAACTATAACATTGAAGGTTGGAACAAAAATAGATATATGTGCCAGCTAACATCCGAAACTTCAGAAGTTTCTGGGACTATTAAAAAATTCCGAGTCACTTGATAGGATGACCATTGCACAGGTAGAAGCAGGACATCCACCAACTGTTCAAATGAGACGATATTTGAATAGTGACGAGAGGATCTTAAAAATTGTGGATGACTTTAAGTACAAAGAAAAAATCTATCTCCTTAGAAGTATTGCATACGACGTATAACGTTTCCGCGTGAAATTTCTTGTACAATTATGAAATTTCTTGTTCGGAATTTCACTCATTTTTTGTCTAATTTCTTAATTTGCAAAATATAGTTTTTCTATTGATTTTTCATGGAAAAAAAAAATTTATTGTAAAACTACATGCTTTTTATATCTGTTTCAATTTTTTTAAAAGGCAATGATCTTGAAATAATCTAGTTTCGTAAGATTAAAGAACCATCATCTCAATTTGAATCTGAATCACGTTTTTGATCATTGTATGTTTAACTGTGTGTGAGATTATTTGTTAAATCAGTTTTCAACTAGGTGTTTATTTGAGAATGGGTTTTAATAGAAAGAATCAATATAAGATGTCCATAGTTGGAACAATAAAAGTATTTCTTCACTTAATTGGCGAAAAACCTTTACTCTCCGAATAATATAAATTTTCATTTCACCTTCAGGTAAAAATATAGAAAAAGTGTGCATGTGATTAAGCACCGCGATGTTGTAGATTTGGGGGTTTTATTAATTTTCTGATGGGAAATTTTCCGGGGAATTTTTCTCAGGGTAATTTACCTGTTACTTTATTTTTTTAATTACTATGATTTTTTCTAAAAGTGGCTAAGCATTATTAATTTTTGACCATATTTGGGCATAATTTCAGAACCTAATTTTGGACTAAATATTTAATTTGATAAAATTATCATAGTTTCAGAATAAGATTTCAAAAATAGAAATCACAAATCTAGCGAACCAATAAAGTGCCTAAATAATGGCCTTGCAAATAGACTATAAGAGTGAAACAATACAGTATCGGTTTTGACGTTGCAAGATAAAATACACTGATATATTGTCTAATTCATACCATAAGCTACGGTTTGTTTAAGTGGCGCAGAAAAGTTATTATATGAAACTGAACTTATGTTTAGGCCAAACCTTTTTCTGCCGCTGAAATAGCTATCAAAAACAGGCGGAAGCATGTAATACGGCTGTTACCAAAAAATAAGCAGTTTCAGTACTGAATTATTTCAAATAAGGGAATGAAATTGCTTGTTAGATATAAGATGTTGCTAAAAGAATGTCTTGGTAGAAAAAAGATAATCTCATGGCTCTATTCTATAGGGAGGCTATTCTTAAGAGACGAGTACTTCTAAGATGACCTCAGACCATCTGGCATATAGGAATCAAAAATTTTCTGGTAGATATATAGTAATGTTTCAAGGCTGACGTAGCTCAATATTTTTGTTAAAACCGATATAGATGATTTAAAAAAAAAGTCATCATCAATTACAACACCAAGATATTTAATTGATTAAGATCGAATTAGATTTTTGCCACTTATTCTAAAATTGAAAGATTTAGACAGATTATGATTATTTGGCTTAAAGAAGTTTGTATGTAGATTTGAGTTTAGAATAAGTTCGGTTTTTCTGGTATCCAAAGAAATTTCATTGAACAAGACTTTCCATATTTATAATTTATATCATAATTTATATCATAATTTATATCATAATTTATATCATAATTTATATATTTATTTAGTTTGTTAAAATAATCAGTTATAAGTTTCATATTTGTGGCATCTTCAAAGTGATAAGTAACAGAGTATTTTATTGAAAGATGAAAATCATCAATGCATATTAAGAAAAAGAAAGGCCATAGTACAGAATCTTGAGGAACACCTATAGGCATAAGTATTGTAACAGAGTAAGTGTCATTAATATTAAAAAAATATAGTCGATTAGAAAGTTAAGTTTGATACCAATTTATCTGACCACCACTTATGCCATAATATCTTAGAGATTGGAATGTGATGATCTACAGTATCAAACGCTTTTTGTAAGTCTATAAAAACTCCACAGGAAAACTTATCATTATCTAGAGCATCTCAAATACTTTCTGTGATTTCAATAAGAGTCTGGGTTATCTGGGTTATCGAGTGGTTTTTTCCTTATACCGAACTGGCGTTTATATGGACGTTCAAATCTGTCTAAAAAGTGATAGAGCTTTTCATTTATGATTTTGTCGAAAATTTTATTTCCAGCTGAAAGCTTAGCAGCAACTATCCAAGTATTGTAATAAAAAAAATCATTAATATGGATAGAGATAACTTTAGGATCACTTATAACTTTTGTTGTTCATGTTTGGTTAATTATTTTTATTAGACCGCTTATATTAATGCGATAGTTTTTAAATCAGTTAAATAATTTTTTTCTTTATATTTCGTCATTTGCTTTTAAGTTTTTCTTTGGTTATTTATTTTTTTATTTATAGATTTTTTAATACATTTTGTAACCCACGGTTTATTAAAGCTAGCAATTTGTTTTTTAATGAGCTTTTAATAGGGAGCATGCATATCAAGAACACTTTCAAATAGTTTTGGGAATATATTAACTGAATTGTTTATAACATCATCATCCTTTATGTCCTCATCCCAGTTGACATTAAATTTATATGGGATAAAATGATTGTCTTTAAAGTTTTTAAACCAACTTCTAGGTTAGGCACATTGTGTGATTGTTTTCTAGCTAGGGTTATCAAGACAAACAAGGCTAGACGATCGGATATGAAGTTATGAAAATTTTGTCGATGAGAGTTTTAGAAAGATACACGTGATGGTAAACTTGTTTTCTGGCTTATAAATGAAAAGTGGGAATATGAAACCAGCGTTTCTAGGAAATCTGATACATCAGTTCATGTATTTTAATATAACTTAATCATTGTCATCTGTGAGCTCAGATGGCGACATAATAGGGTGACGACATATACAACCAATTTATTAAGGGTTTAAATTTTCTATAAATGTAGATTCCAGTTCTTTACTTTTAAACATAATTAAATCTCTTCTTATTTTAAAATTTATTGAAGATTTAATATGAAATAGAGATCCACCTATCTTGACATCGGTTGTTGTGTTAACTAATGAGTAACCTTCTAGATCAATATTAGTGGTAGGTAGATCCATATTATACTGATTAGATTCAGTGATGCCTGTGATGTCCGGTGAATTATTGAGAAAAGATAGTAGTATTTATAAATCAAAGATGATATTTAAATCCAGCTAGCATACAGAATTTTTACTAAGATCATTATGTTTTGCAGCACCCAAATATTTACAGTTTCTTGGCGCATTTGAAAATTCATCCAGGTCACCGAATATAGCGTTTAAATTAGTGTTATTAGATATATTTTTGGCTATATCAAAGGTTACAGATTTTCGCTTTAGAGTGGTAGTTAATTCAAGAGTAGGTATGAAGGAGAAAAGAATTTTGAGAGCATTTCAAATAGTAACAGCAGAAATTAATGGTTTTAACAAATTCGTACATTATTTTGTCAATTTCTCTGTATTTAACATGAATCCAATTGTCATATAGGTCATATTGAATAGCTTTGTGGGATTTGGCTACTGCTTTATTGCATGTCCCACATGGGTACTTTATCATAACATTTAAATCTACAGAAGTTCTATAAGAAGTATGTACACTACATGGGCATATATATGTGTAAAAACCAAGCTAAGCTTGGTAGTTTTGATTTTATAAAAATAATTCATTAAATTAGAAATAAAGTAAAAATAGTGATTATTATTAATAACTATAATAATAATTGATGTAATATAATAATTATAACAATAATAATATTTGTTACAGTTAGATCATGATATTTACAATAAGTGCATGGATAACAAAGAGATTCATATTAAAGAGATTTATGGACAAATGTCAGCAAATTCGGTTCTAAAACTTCACTAAATGGTGCGAGATATGTTTGTTTACAATAGATTAACCAAATTTATTTTAAAATTTTCTACAATTTTTATTTATTGCCTATCAAATTTGAGATTTTAAGGTGTGTGTCTTACCATTCACATGATATGTCTCATGATCACTCCCATAATTACTTCCTTGACCATTGTGCTTCATTTCATTCTCATGATCATTCCTATCATGTTTTCCATGATCATTCTCATGATCATTCCTATCATGTTTTCCATGATCATTCTCATGATCATTCCTATCATGTTTTCCATGATCATT
>JAUZNK010023245.1:0-15715 GCA_035046665.1 Euphysa ruthae | reverse complement strand
GTGCGTTTACAATAGAAATATTTTATGTCGTAGTTTTTTATAATTTTCATATAGTGACGCTAAAAACATGGGTCGTGACATCAATAATTTATTTACTGAACTCATCGAAGAATATAAACAGTTATCAAAAGTGGACGCTGTAAAGCTGTTAGCTACATTGAGAGAAAATAAGCAATTCATTGAAGACACTTGGACGTGATGATAACGTTCTAAATTCTTAAAACAGATCTTATGGAAATTTTTTTTTTTTTTTTTTTTTTTATATATTTTTTTTTTTTTTTTTTTTTTTTTTTTGTCATCTATTAAATCAATTATAAATATCAGTTAAACTAATATAATAACAACAAAGATATAGCAGTTAAATGAGAAATGAGATATCATCAATTCTTCTGTTGTATTTAAAGGTAGTTAATTCTCTCAAGTGAGATTTAATGACTTGTAATTTTCTGATAATTTAAATCATTTGATAGCCATTCAAGGAAATTTTTAATAAACTCATGAAAATTTATACCCTAGAATTTTATATTATGATATTTTTTTTTAGGCAAAGCAGGTCTGTCAAAACTTGTAGGAATATGCACTTATCTTTCTCAAAAGTGTCCGTTTCAGTCATGCATAAATTTCAAAATATTGACTTTTGGCAACAATGTTTTTTGATTCTATAACTAAATATATTAACTCACTAACTTATCAAAATAAACGAATGGTTACAATAAAATAAGTTATCATTAAATATAAAAAACTAACTACACCTTATTCTATGCAAATACACAAAAAGTATGAAGTAACAATGCCGCCAATTGGACCAAAAAAACATTTCAGAGTAAAAGATTTTTTTAGACAGTTCGAGAAAGTGAAATTATCAAAACAGTACATAAAAACTGCCATAAAACTTCTTACCTTTAAATTTATTTTTTATTATTATATCAGATAAGAAAGTACATAGTTTTACCAAATGGAACAACAAATTATATTACCGTTTAAACGATTAGTTTTACAGAAATTACAAAATACTATTCAGTAAGTTTTTGGGGTGAATGTTTTAAATGTTAATTATAATATACTTTATTTCGTTTATATACTCAAATCAAAATTATCCACAAAATTTATTATGTCAATTTCTTTATGAAGGTCCTCAGTGGTTTTAGAATTTCGAAAGTTATCTCTTTCAGCAAAATATTTTTTCCAAGTTTCTTTGCATCGGTTGTAGCGATATTTTAAAAACATACAATCGTCTACTTTAGGAAGAATATTATTACATTTCCAACAATGTTTTTAGTATATCCGTGATCCTTAGATCACGGATATACTAAAAGCAAACTTAAAATTTCTTGTGGTTTTGATAGAAAGTTTCTGTACCAAAGAAGGGTAACAATTAAACGTTATGACCTTATTCGACAGTTATTCCCAAGTTCAAAAAACAACAAGTCCACAATCTTTCAACTATTGCTTGCATTCAAGTAATAACAATTCGTTAAAACTTTTATTTTACATTATAATAGTCAGGAAGCTGTCGACCAAAAAAATACAATAGGATGGGGGCAAATTAATATTTTATTTTTTTTTTCAATTCTTTTTAAAAAAAAATTTGGAAAATTTCATTATTTGAAATGTTTAAGAATTTATTGCAGTTATATTGTCACGTGACCTTTTCAATATCCATTACGCATTGCTTTGTACGATATTTTTACATTTTTAAGATCCCCATTTTAACAAAATGGAAAAAAAAACAAGTTGTTAAATCATTTAACGCAGAAAAAAGCAGAGAAAACACTATATATTATTAAAAATAAAACTCACCATTTGAAAGTTCATCATTGTCACTAGAACCATCAGAAATTCCTTCTGTACATTCATTCCTGCACGAGTTTCAGTTATATATATATATATATATATATATATATATATATTGGTGCAAAAAAACCCAAGCTCCTTACACGAACAAGAGTTACTATTACATCCAGACCTTTTAAAATTATAAGATAATAAAGCTAGTACTTAACCTTGAGCTGTTTTCCTTATCATCCACTGTGTCTCAAATCCCCGTCTAGCAAAGTCCAACCATATTCATTAGGATTAGGGGAAACATACGAGGTAGAAGGCATTTTTTCACTTTTGCAGTCACAAACAAAATGCGCTCGCAGTGACACAATAAGACATCATCACTGATTGGAGACAGCTGCTGTGGTTCAAATGATTCTTTCTACAGAACTTCTGGTAACGCCCTTCGTCTACTCTTGTACATTCCACCTCTGGCGGAAATTTATTTTCCAGGTTATCTCTGAGTTTCTGACCAAAACTCATTGCAACGCTAGCTCAATATGGTCGAGTTGTTTAGTTAAGCGAATTTCGTAGGCGCAAATGAGAACTCTAAGTACTCCAAGATCCGCCATGTGGGCCCTTCTGGAAATATTGGCTCGGCAATTTGTTGGTTCCCCCACGTTAAATATAACATTCTCACTCTCTCTCTCAGTACCGTATTAATTTTTCAAACAATTCTTACTTTGAAGACGAAAAACTCGACATCGAGTGTGAAAGAATCGCGAAACTTTTTGAAAACGTCCAGATAATGTGGTATGTCTTTCATTTTCTTAAATGGCTTGACTTTACCCAGACCGTGGAAGACACTCGTGTAGTCATTTTCAGTAAATGCATGGAGGGCGAGAAGTGCCAAACAATCAATTCCAATCTCATATGCAATATTCAGAAATACTTTAGACACGAGTTCGATTGCCTGAACCAATTCTAACATACTACTTGACAGCTGGTTTTCGAAATATGATGAATAAATACAACCATGTGCAAATAAGTGGCATATAAGTCCCATGGTATTTTGCACATGATTGTAGGCATGTCACTGTCTACATGTTCGCCAGCTTAAAATACAACGTAAAAATACCTTTGTATCTGCTTCTTGTTCAGATGACAAATCAATCTCTTCGCAATAAATGACTTCTGCATCAACAACATTTATCTTGAAGAATTTTGCTTTAACATTAATGTAAAATATACGCCCAGAAATAAACTGGCTAATTCTGTTAGTTGTCCATCAATCTTGAAACAAGAACTTTATTACTCAAATTTTGTTGTCACCATATCGCATGTAGTTTGACCATTGTTTAGGTACCTTTTGGCCTCTTACTCTATGCTGATTTGGGTTCCTAATGACGAACCACGTCTTTCATTTTCTTTTACAGATCTATCCAGTCACTGATCTATAAAGTAAATAGAATCGATTAGATGTACGATTTTGTAAGATGCGCTTTAGGATAAAGTCAGATACATCGCTAAATGTCGATAGGTGACTAGCCTCGAGCTGCTGCAGTATAACCACGCCATCGGTATATCAGTGGTTCCAACGATTGTACTTGATTCAATATCTTTAAGAAGCTTTGACTTTTGTGTTTTGACGAGACCACCATCAAGTAATGCAAGTGACGAAGGAATCGGACTTGATGAATAGGAAAGAACTTCTGATGAAAGACTATCTTGAATTTTGGAAATAACCTGGAAAAGTTGCTGCAATTGTTGCTGCCTTTTCTTGGATTTTACATATGATTTTAATTACCATATTTTTGAAAGTCTTCAATTTATATTTATCGGGCTGTAGAAAGGCGTCTTTACACTTTGAATTCTATCTTGTATGAAGACATCGCGCGAAAATGAACCTTTTTCCTCAGAATGAAATCGAATCCTGAAGTTATGGATTAAACATGTGAGCATTTGAATTTTTAGAACAATACCCATATAAAATAATAAGCCCAATAAACCACAAACACCACCTCCTTTTAATAAAAAGCGGGAAATAAAGTTTATCTTTAATGTATATAAAGCTGAAAACAAAAGAAATAAAAACAAACTTGGCATGATTTACTTTAGCAAATGATACTTCAGTGAAATTCCTTTGTTTCTTTGTCATAAACGGGTGTATGTATAATGCATTTATCAAAAATATTATTTTTAGAGAAAAGCATAATTTTGTTGGATTAGAAGAACTTTTCATTATTATCACTCATAACCAAAAATAATGCGAATTCATTATAATAGTTTTAATACCTTAATCGGACAAAACAATATTACACAAAAGTGACGAAATTTTTCGGAGGTATCGAAAATTTTGTTCGACGAAAAATTTTTATCCAAAATCATGGCCTGCTTTATAACAGGCCTGACAAATATACGTCATAAAAAAAAACTACAGGCGACTTATTTAAAGCAGATTTTTTTAAAGTTAAAATGTTTTAACTATTACTCCTAGTCTTTTATTTTATAGTTCAGTTTGTTTAGGCCTAATACAAGTAATAAAAGTTTAAGTAAGTTGGTGTTTACTAAATATTCATATGAAAAAAGTTTTTACCAAGCGATTAGGGAATATCTATTTCTCAAACTTAGCTTTATTAATTAAGTATTCCTCTTTTTAATTTGAACAAGAGAAATATTAACCTGTTATAGATGGAAGCAAAGAAAAAGCATCAAGTATCAAATACTCTGAGATGATGATTTTTAAAAACTAAACAACAATATGAGCACAAATTCAAAAATATAATAACGGTGATAACATGAAAAATCGTTTATTAAGAGTTTGAAAACAAGTGACAATAATTGTTATGTAATATGGTACTAAGTGCTCGACGATGTCGTTTTTGATGCTTTGGATTCCATACAAGTCAACCATCATTATTAGTGCATTATATAAAATTTTTCTGCAAATATAATTGCTAATTTGATAAAAAACATATAAAAATAAATAACCCACTCACAAACACTATCACCTAGGAGAGTTAAACCACCTCTATTAAGTTCTTAAGTAAGCTCCATATTGATTAGCAATTTTCTACAAGGGAGCTTTTTCTAATTATATACCCAGCAATATAAACTAATGCCATTCTAACTTCATGAGTTAAAGATTGTTCAAGTTCTGGGAGATTCTGAAATACATTATTTAAAACCTCTTTTTTTACCAAATATTTACATTTTTCACAAGAATGATCCGAAGCAATGCTTTCTAATCCACTAAAGTTGACGTCTAAGCTTAAACAGAGTTTTGTTTTTCAAATTTTTGTAGCACCTGCTGAACATTTATAAGTTCCTCTTGAACCTTGAACCAGACATTCGTAACTAAAACCATTTTGTAAAAGGTGTTGAGTAAGATAATTAGTAAGATCAGGTATGAGCAAATGCACGAGAAGTGTCTTTTGTAAGTTGTTTTACTCTTTGATCCTGCTTTTCAGTTGACATTTTCTCGATTGTATCAGCTAATTGTAATAAAAAAAGCTAGTCTTTCATCATCAGCAGAAGACAAAACTGATCTGAGTTTATCTTTTGTATGTTTATCTTCAAATGGGCATTTTGCATTAGCAATTTAAAAAAACTGACTAATTTTTGTAAGGAAATCAGCTGTATCATTATTATTTTCTTTTTGAAGAAAATCTCACTTCGTCTCCTCACAAAAAACTTTTAAGCATGACACATTTTAGCGCTCAATACTAAATACTGTTTCACTAAGTTTTGGAAGTCTGAAAATTTCATTTTTTTCTAACTCGTACAGTATTTTTAAATGGTTTCATTCAGCAGTTTGCATTGTACTACCATTATTATAACTCAACTCTTGTAACTTTTCAGTAATCCAATTGTTACGAATGGATTTCATCAAGTGAACATTTTCAAACAAAAGCTATAAATTATTGACAGTTTTCCATGGTTTTTCAAAGACGAACATTTTGAAAAAATTTTGGTTGACTTTGTTGTTATCACAAAGAATAGCTTTAACCCAACCTCCATTTTGTTGAATGGTTTTCAAAATGATAATGGTTTGGTTGTACTGAAAACTAACAACAAGTCGCTAAACAGGTAAAATTTTAATTAAAAGTTTTTACTACCAAATAAAGAACAAATCATAAATGCTAAAACTGTAGTGGCATCCTGGTCAGGAGAGTTTATTGCTTGTCCAAAAACATTTCCTCCCTGACAAAGCTCAGGTTTTACATATATTTCATCGATTATTATTAGCACAATGTTTTTTTTTTGTTGCTCAGGAAACTTTTGAAAAAAAGCTTTCAGAAATTCATTATCACTTGTATTGTTTATTTTGCTGATTAAGTTTGTAAGCAAATTTATGCTTGGAGGCTAGTAATTATCTTAGGCGAGAATATAGTGATTGAGAAATATTCAAACGCTCTTGCAGTTGTTTCTGAGGTGTATTTTTTTTCTCCCACATACGTCAATGATCCCATAGATTTAACTCGGCCTATGATAACATTTTTGTTTTTTGCTTGTAATTAGAGAGTTTGAAAAATTCAAATTTACGTCCAGTCCTAATTTACATAATTAGGTATTCCAGTTTCCTCAATAAAATCCATACTTTGAACAATAGCAAATTTTTCTTCATGAAATGTTATAGTTATAGGGAAAGACACTGCTAAGTCACTTTTTTCTAGTTTTTCTTTAAGTTCATTTTGAATGAAAATTTCATCTGGCTGTGTGTTTGGTATTGAAGAGTGCGTTCTTTTCGTTGGTCTTGGACGAAAATATTGTGTTGGTTTAAACATGGTTTGACACAGTCTGTGAACACTGATGGGTGATCTCAGGGTCGTAGCTTTCCATCAACACATTTAGTTTTGTAACCCTTTGGCCAACGATCTTCACGAAATTATTAGGAGTATCTTGAGGAATTGCTTTAAGCAATTTTTGTCTTTCTTCAGAAAAAACACTATCACCAGTTTTTTTTCAGCCGAATATTTGCGGGGCCTGTCATAAAGTAGGCCATGTCTAAAAAACATTTTTCAAAATTCGCATGGATATGATTAGTTTAGCATAAATACACTTGATATACTAAAATAAGCTCTTACAAAAATGTATTGTAGATTTGGTAAGGTGTTTTCTAAGCAATTATTGATTACTTTCTTGAAAGATTTTATAACAACTTTGTACTCGTACAAATTTGAACCACACGAGACAACAGAAACAGACGATAAGGGGAATGAAGTTAACTTCATGGTAGAGAATGAAATTGATAGCGAACTTGTAAGTGTAAGAAGAGGAAAAATCCCACGAGGATTTTAGAATCATCATCAGAATAAGAATCAGATAATGGCGAGCGTAGTGAAGTGATAAGACCAAAGAAAAAACCTCCAATGACATTGGACAACGACACATCAGTCGAGCAAATTTCTTTAGTAGAAAAAATACCTACCTTTAAGAATTTTTGTTGAGTAATAATATTCTCAAGTCATTTTTAACAGTAACTTAGTTTGTTTTCAGCCCTTTTAAGATAAATGCTTCACTTTTAAGGATAAATATGAAATATTTACAAAACTGACGAAATTTTCTTTAGGTGACGAAAAGTTAGTCTGACATTGTTTTGTCCGGTAAAGTAGTTTTTTTATAAACACTCCCTGCTCTTCTCCGTGCTGTCTGTTTATTTTGTTCATGTTGTAACAGGGGTTGTAGTCTAAGTAAAACGAAAAAGTATAACTATAAGCTAATCTATAGTTTTTTTAGTCTCAATTTGTCAATAAATTAATGTGTGTAAAACATTATTTAAAGTAAAATTTCATTAACTTATGTGTTTTCATAACTACACAATTATAGATTAAACCCCTAGCACAGAATTCCATCATGATAAAACAAGTGAGTTTTTAGTTTTTACCAACAAAAAAAAAATGGCGCATGTTTATAAAACTGTGGGGAGTTTTTTTTTTTTTTTTGCTAGAGTTTTTAGCCGGAAAAGCCCCTGAAAAATTCTGTGATGGCCAGCAAATGTTTTTCGACTATATGCATTCCATAAAACAGGACTGTGTACTTTGAAATTTTAAATTATTTGTAAGTAAATGTATGTTTTATGGTCGACAACTTCCTGACTATAATGAGATTTAAAAACAAAAGTTATTACTTGCTTGGCCACAAATGTCAATGTTTTGATTTTTCCAAGCATTTTAAAAACTCGTTACCAGGCCTCGAGATATGAAAAAGGGAATGTCTGAATTTACAATTTAAAATATATTTCAAATTAACACCATAGTCAATAAAAGAAACTCTGACCTGGGAATTCGCGATATCGGTGAACTAACTCTTTGTTTCGTATTTAACATATAACGTGATCAAAGTGTCTGCAAAACAAATCTTCACGGCTAAGTTAAATATATTATGTGAAAGGAGAATCGCTAGATAAGTTATATATATATAAACAAAAATTACTAATAATTTGCCAATTTATATTAAACATTTTTTAATTAATATAAATACTCTATCACAATAGCAATATGCCAGGACGAAATTTTGTTTTCCCTAGCTGTACGGTCTCAAGAACGTCAAAGCATAATAATGTTGGTATTTCTAAAACATCATTGAGAAATGATGATTTTCATGCAAAATGGAAGGCTGATATGATTTATCAAAATATCGTGTTTTGGATAAAGCACCTGTTTTTTTGGAAAGGTGTTTGTTTGTGAAAAACACTATGCGCCTGAAAACATTGAGTACACAAGTAAGTATGTTAATATGTTATCCCTCTCTACAGCAGCCCAGTCAATATAACTGTATGCTTGTAATCCTAATGTTATACTTTTAATCCCATCATTATAAACCGTAAATGAACGATTTAGCCCCTACTCTCGAATTAGTGCCCCTCTCGATTAAGCGCCCTGAATTTTCAGATAAGGAAAAAGCGAGTTTTAAACAAAAACAAAACAAAAGCTTTTTTTTAAATTCCTACCGTAGTTCTATTCCCGATTTCTCTTTCATTTTCTAGCAACTGTAGCTATAATGATGTTGTCTTTCTCGGAATCGAGAAATTGCTTCATAAGTGTTGATAGCACTATTGGAATGTGTCCAACAAGTCCTTCTTCTTCTCTTCCTTCTTTACCCATAGATAAACGCTGATTGCCCTAACATCGTGCTTTAGGGTTTCTTTTCTTGAATCAAATATACATCTAAACTTTTGATCCATTCCAGGAGTCAATTTTGTCTGGTATACATGATGACCACGAAAAATGGCTTCGAAATCGATTCTGTAACATATATTATAAAAACGAGCTGCTCTTGCCATGATTATTTATTTTCTCTCACTGATGTTTACACTTGTTTCATCGGTGACGATAATTAGTCGATCACTGAAAAGTTTTACACAACTTTTCAATTATCTTTGCACCTTAACATCTGCCTCGTAAAAAAGACTAATTTTTTTTTCTGTCTATATATTATAAGCAATAATTTTTTAACAATTTATATCATGTAAGAACTGGGAATAATAGCATTGTTTTTCATTAAAACATCAATGTTATCAAGTTTTGTTATATTGTTGTACATACATACATAATTCTCAAGCTTGTGTGTTAACTAATTAACATAACTTATTATAGAATAGTGGTTTCAACACAAGGTAATATCACAAGGTAAAAGCCTCACAAAGTGAAAGGTAAATCAAGAATATAAAGTAAAAACGAACGGTACGCTTTCCAAGTTTTACTAACAAACGTGTCAGATGACGAAGAAACAAACCGTGATGCAATGCCGCATAAAAGCTGGAAACAATAGCTTACTCAGAAGTTCATAGAAACAATTCAGCAAGCGATAAATTCACCTTTGATGATAAGTAAATTACATACTTCAAGTTCTTATATAGGAAAATCAAGCTGCTCAGCTATTAGCTTTTATTAGCTATTAACTTGCTTTAGCTATTCGAATTCTTTTGCGCAACACTCTACTTTAACCTTATTTTGATTGTGCTTTGTTTGCAATTCAAAAATTCGCATTCCATGTAAAGATTGTACGTCGTTATGAAGATTGTACGTTGTTATAAAGATTGTACTTCGTTATAAAGATTGTACGTCGTTATACAATATACAAAGATAGTAGTAACGATAGTACGAGAACGAGAGAGAGAGTGAGTGAGAATATTGAACCAAAAAATTGCTGAGAACTTATTTCCAGAAGGGCCCACGTGGGTGTCTTGGAGTACTTAGAACGCCCATTTGCATCTACGAAATTCACAGCCAAATCTAAATAAAGCCTACAACTGGGAAATATAGACAAAGTAAAAACAATTGAAGTTTTAATGACAAACAGGATGAATATAAATGATCAAACATAAACTTATCAGTTAGGCCACCTTTGAATTCTTGCTTGCAGGAAAGTATGTAATAATATGTATGTATTCAAAATAAACACCTGTAAAGAATAGTACATCTGTATTAACTATAGATATCAAGGCGTTGTTAAATTGGTTTACAAAGAATCAATTAGTGGCTATTTAAGATAAACCTCCAATGATGATATTGGGCTGTGATCCTAAAGGAAATTTATTTAACTCTTGTTTCAGATTCTGTTACACGCGCAAAAGTTTTGACTTCTGTTAATTTTGCACCTCCAATTATAGAGAGCCATATAAGAGGTTAAATTTAAAACAGAATTTATACTTCATTGTTCACTCCAATACGGCACTGTATTGAATACCAGCGTTTGCTTGTCTTAATGAATTTAATGAACATGTATATTCGGAAATTTTTCAAATTTCGATATTTTTCTACGCGTGTGCAACTGAACTTGTTGGCAGCCAAATATCAAAAAATTTACCCTCCTACTGGGTATCACATTCATCATCTTCATAGAAGATGCTCTCACTAGCACTACCATTATTACTATCATTAGAGTTATCGTTAGTACTATCGTTGGTAGAGTTGGCACAGCGGTAGGACGTTTGACTAAAGAACGAAAGTTCATGAATTCGACTTTCACCTCAAAACTCATTGTGTAATGCAACGCTAGTTCAATTTGGTCGGATTGTTTGGTTAAGCAAAATTAAATACAACATTTTCAATACAACATTCTCACTCACACTCTCTCTCAGTAATATCATTAGTGCTATCTTTGTATAATGTCTAATGACATATAATTTTTACATGAAATGCTGACGATGCTGTTTTGTCCTTTGATAAAATAAATTCTTCTGGATGCGAGAGAAATTTTAATTGATTCTGAAGGGAGTAAAAAGTTGTTCGAACAATATGAAGATGTAGAATATGCTATCATTTCATTCGCAAATTTGTGCTTCATTATTTAACAGAAGAAAACATTAGTTTTTTTCGTTTGTTGGAGCGAACGTTTATATAAGAATATTTGAATTGAAGTTCATTGGATTGTTTAGATTGAGATTTAATGATATTTTCCGTTGAATTGCCCAATTACCAATGGAAAACAAATCGCTGTTTTGTTTTTTTAGCAAAAATCCTTACCTAGTATTAAAACATACGTTGTGTCGTCAGTCAAAATGTTAATCATTGATTTTTAACTAACCACTAAATAAAGGAGATAGAATAAGAGCTGCGACTTTGGGTAGCTAGACATAGGCAGACGTAATCTCATAAATTTATAATTAAACTTTGATGTTTAAATTAATTTTTTGTTTTATTTTACGCCATACCATTGAAATTAGTGTAAATATCGTTGCACTAATCTTTATCGAATGTCTTGGAAATACCATGAAAGATTCTTCAAAGCTTAGCTTATTGTTTTATTCAGAAGTTTTCAAAAAGTAATTTTTGAAAACTTCTGAATAAAATAATTAAAATAATAATTTCTGGTAAGTAAATAGCATAAACAAGTTGGCTTCACGCCTGAAACGTTTGAAAAGGTTGTCGTAAACTGATCGAAAAGAAATTATGCTGTAGTTTTATAGTAAATTATTTTAAAAAATGTTTATGTATAAAAGATCTTAATTTTTTTACAAGTGAAATGGAACATACAGGTTTAAATTGCACTTTTAAATACTATCATAAGATGTTATAGCCTTAACTTATGTAAAGATAAGCCAAAATGTCCAAATGATTTCTCTATCCGATGAAAGAAGGGATCATGTAAATTTCAATAGGTAATCAATGTTGAATGTGGCATTGATTACGTACATTTTTAAAGTAAATGTACTGATCACATGACACATGAAAAGAAAGTAAATGGCATTTCTAAAATAAATTCTATTGAAATTTTTTTTAAATATTTATAACTAAATACACTGTACGGTTTTAGTTATATATTATTAAATACTTTTCTAACTCTCAAAAAAATAAAACTTAGTCATATACAAATTCAATTGCACTTACGTTGACTTTTTGATGAACTTCTTCTCACAGGACCTGGGTAACTTACAAAAAAAAGGTAAACGATTGATTCGATTTCATATTAACTATGGCATAATATATCAAATTATAACTCATAGTTTTATTTTGTATTTCATATATGTGCACAGTTGATGATTATCCACATGACTGTTATACTGTTCAGATATGAATTTATGCACACGTTATTTTTGTTAATATAAATTCTAGTTATGTTATTTTGCTTATTATATATTCAAAATTGATATAAAGCTATTTGTTGGATGGCGAGGTTTCAACTTTGGTGGAGCAAGATGTGTTCAAGAGCATCAATATTACATGTAAAACATTCTTCTTTTGTATAGGTATTTATAAAAATGCGACTGTACTAACTTTACATGATATTGGTTAATATTTAGATAAAGCCCCAGTCAAATAGATTACCACAAACTAGTCTGAGTTCACCATACAAGCCACATTATATCGCCCACCTCTTAGCGAGAGTATCTTGATTTAATATCTGATTAGTGCTTATTCAATATTGTGTGAGAAGATCAGATTATGTTCATAATCATATTTCAGTTCACACACTAATTTAATTGCTATAAAAATAATTGTTTTCGAATATATAACATTATTTAATCAATTTTCTCTATAATCTTTACAAGTTTGGAAGAATTTGATGGACAGATGATATTTTATCTTGGAACGTTACTTTATCAATCAAGTTGATAAAAATAAATTTTTTATGAAACATACGACCTTTGCTGAATATTAGATTCGGTTACAGTTAACAGTTTAGAGGCATCCTGGAGTTATAAACGGAGATTCGGGTTTGGGTTGGATATTAATTTTTAATGCTTTTTTGTCTTCATTTTTTTTATAGAAAATGCTCATCTTTATCAAAAAAAAAAATCGGTTTGATTTTTACTGCGACATTATCTGACTAACCAAAGAACTAACGCGAAGCTCATAGAAGAGTATTTAATGTCATTTTTTTTTTTCTGTAAAATGCCATTATTCTGCGATTTTTTCCATAGTTACAAAAAGCAATCATTTTAAGGCATATTGAGTATGAGATTATTGCTGTTAAGAAATAGAGAGCAGGCATAATTTTCTCGAAATTTCCCATCCCCATAAAGTTTATAAACATTGAGTCAAAAATTTTTTTTCAAATTTGGTGAATGACCACAGTAAACATCAGTTGGCATTTAGATAAACGACCGCAGGAAAATCAGTTGGTATTTAGATAAATGACCGCAGGAGAAATCATTTGGTATTAAGGTAAATGACCATGGGAGACATCGTTTGAATCTCCCTTTATCCAATTTTCACATTTTTCAAGTTTTTCAAAATGTATTCCATGAATAATTTTCAAATCTTTGTTTATCATAAGTGAAAAAATTCCACTACATAAATACATGCAGTTTATATAACTTTATACTTCAAAGATCCAATAAATCTTTAATCTTTTGAACTTCTTTGATACCATGCACTATTAGAAATGATTGAAAAAACTAAATACAATCTTATGCTGGGTTTCTAAAGCTATATTTCTTTTTGTAGATTTTCTAAAAATTAAAAGCTTTTTTACTGGTAATATTATCCAGCTGAGTTTATGTTCCGAAATTCTAAAAAAGATAAATTCCATAAGAATATCTGAAAAAGTAACCTAAAATTTTTTAAAAGCAATAAGTCAAAAAAACTACTTACAAAGAGGTTTATTAAATACCTGGTCAACAAGGATGAAGATTGTTTAAATGTCGACTAAATCCCAATACCCTTTGCCATCAGTCTTAAGAAAATGGGCGAGCTAATTAAACCAGTGTAAAATATCATAACACATGGATACATGGATATATATAAAAAAAATCTGATTTTGACA
The DNA here is from genome assembly GCA_035046665.1 of Euphysa ruthae. Lineage (NCBI taxonomy): Eukaryota > Metazoa > Cnidaria > Hydrozoa > Anthoathecata > Corymorphidae > Euphysa > Euphysa ruthae. Next base: position 1,741 of record JAUZNK010023245.1, on the reverse strand, counting down.
AAGGAGATATATTGTAAAAGTCTGCTTAAGGAGTGAGGAAGCACAACTTCGAATTGCAATCATAATCCGGGTGTAAGGAGATTTCCGACCAGATAAACGTAAAGGAAATTCATTTCCTTTTTTTTTACCACGATACTATAGTTGGATTTTTTTTATAGTTCTTCTTAGTTTCTTTCTAAGGTTTGCTTTATACTTACTTCGAATTTTGTTAGAAAATCAACATTAAAATTAACAAGTCTCGATTTTTGATTAATAAAAGTGGAAGGTTCGCCAGAAAATATTTCTTACACTTTCATTTTAATTAATTCTCCTTTTTCTATCTTTTATTAATTATGATTTGAGATAATTAGGTTTACATATTTAAAAGGGCTTTTTATATATACCATGCCACCAACCATCGACTATAAATTTTTCTCTACGCCAAATCAACGGTAAAAGATTAAGTTTATATTATGTATTTGCATAATTATCAGAAGAGTAACCCAACTCTACCTTACGGTAGTATGGGAACCCTTCTATGTAACACCGACATTAAAGAATTAAATCGACCGTTGGATAGCGTTTTAATACACGCTATGCTTACAATAAAAAGGTTGAAGCGATGATAATGTAATTTTTAACCTTTTAAACGATGCATGGTTAGCATGGTGATATAAATCATTTCCGAAAGAATAGCATAACTTAAACAAAAAGTTTTAAAAATTAGAAATTTATAAAATTGTAAAACGACTGGTAGTATAATTACAGTAAAAATAATTGCTTGATATAACTTTATAATCCTTGTTATAATTGATGAAGGCCACTTTTGGCGTACCCTTTATTTATAAATCCTTTTGTGCTTTGTATTAATAAACGAATTTGCTCAAAATACTAATAGCAATAACCTATCGACTATAAGAAATGATGAAAATCCTCAGGTATAACAGTTTACAAACGCAAAAAACTTAATCCATCAAATCACCAGTGTTCTTTGCAATGCTGACCCTACCTTGCTGTTTTGGTAATCATTCTTACACTATTTCGAATCAGTTCTCTAGCAGATTTTTACAAAAAAATTTCCAAGAGATAAGCAAACTTTCCAATACTTTCCAAATAGTATATAGACTGAACCGTTTTACTGATGGTGGTGAATTTCAACGCAGTTTCTTATGCATTTAATTTTATCAGTTATGCCAAATAAGATGAATGATATTATTAAATTATATATTATCAAATATTAAATATTATTAAATTAACTTCCTTTTTGGACATTAAAATCAAAATAGTTTTACATTTTTTATGTTTTGGTGCGCTTATACTCCGAATCTGAATAGTTATATCTTCATCGTGCACAAAACAGTTTTGAATATCAGACATCATAATTGAATGTGAAATACAACAGTGAGTGAATTAAAATCGATTGAATAAAGCATTTTCAATATAATTCGAGAGACCGATTCCATTTTTTACTAACAGCTGGTCTATTATTTTTATATTTTTAAGGAAAATCTCATCTTTATTATTTTATTAAATTTCATTAGAAGTTTTGTCTGTTTTAAATATCTTAGGCTTGTTATGTTAGGTTTATAGAGTTGTCTTGTAAAATGTGCAAAGTGTGTGATATATATTTCGGATATCTTTTTCTTTTTACTCTTGGTATTTCCAACAATATTTTCTTTAGATTGAGTTATTTAAATATGTATAAATGTATATATTTAATTTATATAGTTAAAAAGCGTCTAATTTTGCTAAAATTCGTTAT
>JAUZNK010023234.1:0-14956 GCA_035046665.1 Euphysa ruthae | reverse complement strand
TAAGGGATTTATGTTTTTCAAATAAGGGATTTATGTTTTTCAAATAACGGATTTACGTTTTTCAAATAACGGAATTATGTTTTTCAAATAAGGGATTTATGTTTTTCAAATAAGGGATTTATGTTTTTCAAATAACGGATTTACGTTTTTCAAATAACGGAATTACGTTTTTCAAATAACGGCTTTATGTTTTTCTAATAAGGGATTTATATTTTTCAAACAAGGGATTTATGTTTTTCTAATAAGGGATTTATATTTTTCAAATAAGGGATTTATGTTTTTCAAATAAGGGATTTATGTTTTTCTAATAAGGGAATAATGTTTTTCAAATAAGGGAATAATGTTTTTCTAATAAGGGATTTATGTTTTTCAAATAAGGGATTTATGTTTTTCAAATAAGGGATTTATATTTTTCAAATAACGGATTAATGTTTTTCAAATAACGGATTTATGTTTTTCAAATAACGGATTTATGTTTTTCAAATAAGGGATTTATGTTTTTCAAATAAGGGATTTATATTTTTCAAATAACGGATTTATGTTTTTCAAATAACGGATTTATGTTTTTCTAATAACGGCTTTATGTTTTTCTAATAAGGGATTTATGTTTTTCAAACAAGGGATTTATGTTTTTCTAATAAGGGATTTATGTTTTTCTAATAAGAGATTTATGTTTTTCTAATAAGGGATTTATGTTTTTCTAATAAGGGATTTATGTTTTTCTAATAAGGGATTTATGTTTTTCTAATAACGGATTTATGTTTTTCTAATAACGGATATATGTTTTTCTAATAACAGATTTATGTTTTTCTAATAAGGGATTTATGTTTTTCTAATAACGGCTTTATGTTTTTCTAATAAGGGATTAATGTTTTTCTAATAACGGATTTAAGTTTTTCTAATAATGGATTTATGTTTTTCAAATAAGGATTTATGTTTTTCTAATAACGGATTTTTGTTTTTTTAATAAGGGATTTATGTTTTTCTAACAAGGGATTTATGCTTTTCAAATATGGGATTTATGTTTTTCTAATAAAGGGTTCGACTTACTCTGCAGCAGCATTAATAATTTTTTTTGAAACCAATTTTACTCTTGATGCAGAAAACTCAAGATTATACAGAACATTGTGAAGCCATTGCACACCACATTCATACTTCTCGTTTTCCACCTAAAAAAAGAAAGAAAAGTAAATTAACACATATGACATGCATTAGAAAAGCAAAAAAATTACTGTTCCTTGCTAAGATTAGATTTAGATTAGTACCTGGGCATTAATGTAAGAAGATTTTCCTGAGAAAACAGAAAAACTTTGATGTTTAAACAAAACATAAGTGTCAAAGTCACACCGAAAAAATATGTTTTTTTCAAAAATCTAAAATAAAAAATAACTCTTCCCCACAGATGCTTCAACATTACTTGGAATTTAGGAGAAAAAAAACAAAAAAAATGTTCGCAGAGAAAAATATGACAGACAGACAAACATAAAAAACTTTTTAATAGGATAAGGGTCCAAAAGATGATAGCTTCAGACTCCCAACATTCTTTGAACATTTCATAAATGTGTAAATAATTTCATAAATATGTCCAAACTCAAAAAAATTAGGCTATCTATAGTTTTTTCTCTTAATTGTTTACTTATGTGTTTCAATAGTAGCGTTTTCTTTTCCTGTGAAAAATTTATTTCCTGTGTTAAATACTAAATGTCATCAATAGTGAGAAAATCTTAAAATTTAAATTTCGACTTGATGAGATAATAAAAAGGAGAAAACAACACTTTTTTTGTATCTGGCAAATCAACTAATACACTTCGTAAATAATACATAGTACCTACTAAAATAAATAATAGGTGGGATGGTACTTTTTCTTTTGGAGAAGTTATAAAATATTAAAGCCATTTAGCCAATCCATAATGAATTGAATACATTGTCATTTCTTAACTGGACTAACATCAGAAACAATAATTTATATAGCTTTATGAGATTATATAAGAGCTAACGCCATAATAACTAATTGAAAATTGTAAAATATGAATACAAAGCTAAAAGTGAAAGCAAAATAAATTTTTCTTAACACAACTTTTTGACAAAAACCATCTACTAAAAAAAGTTTTTGACGTAATAAAAAATAAAATTTTTAAACAGATGGCAGTGCAGACCAGAAGTAATTCTCAATAACCACTTGGTATGAAATCTAAAAAAATAATTTGTGTGGATTTTGATAAAATTTCAAAATATTGTTTTTCACTACACGACTGAAAATTCTTAGAAACAACGGAGTGGAAAAGACGCCGACGATTATGTAAATGATTAAGGCCTGATTTTATTTATAATAACTAATTTTAATAATTATTTCAATTTCTGAAATAAAATTCAAGTAATCAATATATATATAAATATATATATATAATATATTTAATAATATATATTTATTATTTATTAATTTATTTCTTTTTTTGATTATTTGAAATGTTGATTTTATATCAGATCATAATAAATGAATAAGTAAAGCGTAACTATATTTAAATAAATGATAAGAGATCATTAGAGTCCTGTGTGTACAAATTAACTTTTTTAGTTAATGGTTGGAGATAACAGTCTAAGATGAGATATTTTCGGTGTAGTACCCGGTGTTAGAAATAGCTGGCCGACCTGAAAAAGCACGCTAATGCTCATTGATAGGCACTAATTAGAAACAGACAAACCTAGGATTATTGATCATAAAGTAACCCATAGTTTCACTGCTAAGATCTCCTCTCACATTAACCCTCGTGGTGTGGACCCTGTAGATGGGATACAGATTCGGTGAAAAAAGACAAAACCCATTTATAGACAGGATAATTTATATTATTTTTCCATGGGCCATTGAAAGACAGGCACATGTGAAGTTTAGTTGTAATTTATTCAGAAATGCTCTTAGATTATTGGATATTATTTTAAAAACATAATTTATGTGTAGAATACTAATTTTTATAGCATAATTTAAAAAATCAAAATATTTTGAGTTAGAAAAACAATGGAAAAAAAGATGGTAGTGTTTAGTTCTAATTTATAATTTAAGAAATTACAAAACTCTATTAGATGATTCGACAATATGTATATCAAAAAAGATGGCACGAATCAGAAAAGAAATATGCTTGAAGCAAAGGTTTGGCAAAGAGAAAGTGAAGAGGCATGACATGAGTGGAAAACATGCATTGGTGTGTTGTGTATTGACAAATGCTTTGAGATCTACTATTAAACATAATGCTGAAAAATAAATGGAGGTGTTTTTTAATAAACAATAGACTGTTACACTTTACAAAACATAACTTCAAAACATTGCTCATGTCTGTCAAACTTTATCATTTATTTTAATTGCTCGTTATTTAAGTGAAAAAGAGAAAATGAACCAGAATCTTGGAAGTTTGTCTTCTTCAAAAAAAAGTATTTCTTTAATTTTTTGGTCATATAGGGTCTGCAAATAGCCAAATTTTTGAATATTTTTTCCAGAAAATAATTCTACAAGAGTCAAATCAAAACATTCTCAAAAGTGCTTCGTCTGATACTAAGCATACAGAAAAACTGGCCTGTACCACAAGTGCTAAGGTGATAATTGATTTTTTAATCAGCAGATCAACACATTCTCCAGTTATCTTAATAATGGTTAGCTAATGGCTGAATGCTTCAAGGATTGAAACACTTTTTATGACATTTTTTGATCTACTAAAAAATATCACTGCCAGTAAATCACCACTGGCAACCATGTTGACTTTCAAACATGATTATTAAATATATTTTACAAACTTATTAAATATTATTATGTGATAATACCTTTAACTCTACAGTTAAAATACTTGAGTGAGAACCAGAATTAAAGCGACTTCCACCAATCCCAATGCTTGATGATGTACACAATGTATCAGCACCTAATTGCTTCACTATTTCTTCATATGGAGTAATACCTACAGGGAAAAAAAGAGCCACTAACTATATTTATCAATGTGAGACATCAATTACTGTTTATTCTCAACACTATTTTCAACTAGCTAAACTAATTTAATTTCTTAGAATTTTCAAAATGAGTTGGTTAGAAAAATAATCAATATTATACCCCAACGCTACAGAATCAGGTGTTTTAGATAAAACCACCTAAAAATATTTTGTGTATACCTAACTTAAATCCACAAGTCTTTAGCACTACAACCATAGCCATATTATATGACACATTTATCTAAATTTAGCATAAATTCACATTTGTAGCATCTCGTAAAAGTGGTTTTCTTGACAAAAATGGTCAAAAATGGTAACAAACCCTAATGAGTACAGACTTACCACTTTCATTATGCCAAACATTTGCTTGCAATAGGAGCTATAGGTTAAAAATTAATGTTCTACGGTTAGGAGACATTTTATAAATTTACAAACATAGCTAACAAAGAAGTAATTAGTCCAGTAAAAATAGACCAAAAACGTACTTAACCTCGAATAAATTGCAAAGTTTTGTTTTAAAAGCTTAATTAGTAGTTTTTATGTTATTACTCTTAATCATAAAGGCACTATTATGACATGATAACACAAGATGATAACACAAGATGATGCACACGATAACACACAAGAAAACCCACTAAGATATTACAGAATGTTGCGAACAAAAGAGCTTTAAAATATTAAAAAAAAAACTATTATTGAATTTTAAAGATATTAAGAAATTAAATTTTGACATCTAGGACAAACAAGTACGGCCTACCATTAGGAATATGAAATTTGCAAACTGATTAATTTGATATACACAAGAAGGTGCTAATGTATATTAAAAAAAACTAATATTTTATAATAGGTGAAATAATTATTGCCAAGGAAATATAATTTATAACTATAATTATATTTAAATATAATTAAATGTAATTTACTGAAAATGAGTTAATATACTGGAAATGAGTCTGCTTGTTCTTCTCAGAAAGTGTTTTTTTTTTTTTTTTCAAAAGAGTCAATGTGCTAAAAGTAAACAGGGCAGAGGATTTTGATTTTGATGTGAATAGGGGCCATACATTTTAGGGATCTAGTTGAAAATAGCGTTTTTTGAACCCCCTTTGTCAGATTTCATCTAAAAACCTTGAAACTACCAAAAAAACTCCCCTACCACTCAGACACACTTTGAAATCTTACTTCATTGAAAAAGAGAGGAAAAAAAAAACAAAGTTTAAAGAGGTAGATGCATAGATAGATGATGTTTTAATTTAGTTTTCATCGTTCTGTAGAAAAAGTAAAGACCTCATACATTTATTGCACCATTGCAGATTGGATTAGGAGTACAAATGTATCACCAGTTTAAATGGAGATATCTTATAAATACATTTCAAAATTTAGGATTTTGCTCCTCCTACCAAGAAATTTTAATATTTGTCAGAAATAAACTGCAAAGAAAGCAATACTGTTTTAAAAGAAATTAGTTAAACATTATTAGTTGCTGACAATTTTTATCGCAGAAGACTTGATGGAAAAATACTTTTCATGACATAGATATGATTGCAACCAAAAAAAATGGTTCTTTTGGAAATTATGTCATAACAAAACAAAATTTAAGTAATGAGGAAACTTTGTCCTTATCCGATGACAAACTAAGTGATAATCCAAAGATAAACAATGCACTAGAAATACATTTTTCAAAATTGAGACTGTCAAGCTTCAGCAACCCAATATTGACTTTCTATGGAAAACCTCATTAAAACTTCCCAATTCTGTACCTAGCTGGTCAGTTTATGAGATTAATTAATAATTCCACCGATGATATAATTGACACGCCACTTCTCAACACTGAAGACTATGCAAACACTATAAACAACAAACACTCAACTCTATTGAATCTCGCATTTAAAATCAAAAAACCTTGTATCGTTACCTTTGACCAACCATTTTAATGGCTCAAAAATCGAGAACATCTAAACGTTTAAATTCAAAATAAAAATTATGTCTAAATTATTCAAAATCTGATTAGGGCTGATCTTCTTGGACTATTCAATTTACATTTGGATTCAAAAAAGAAGCTTTGCCTGTGTTTGCAGCTGCTGGATATTATAACTAGATAAAATTTGCTTACCTATATGTACAGAACATGGAGAAACTACAGCAGACTAACCCAGTGGTTATCAATTCTTATCGAGCTGTAAGTCTCTTTCAATTTTTAGAGTCCAAAACAAAGGTCAATCACATGATAACAAATTAATTACTTATACATTAGTTAATTAATGATTAATTAGTCAGAGCACAATTCAAACACTTTTAAAAATTTCTAAAATTGTTACTACAGAAACAAAGTCACTTTAACCATCAGCTCCCAAAATGGCTCTAAATTCTCACAATATATTCAACAAAATAACCACAAAAAAAATAAACATTCACACATTATGACCGCCTTGGGAATCAAAACCCCAGTTTTATTTTTATTTACACTTATTTAGATAATACCCAATATGTTTCTTGAAAGAAAACATTTGTTGTGAAAGCCAAAAAGTGAGGGTAACGAACTTTGCAGCTGGAGCTCATTTGGTAACAATGTGAAAAAATCTCTATAGTAAGGAAGGTTTTTTTGCTGACTCAGCAGATTTTTGAGCGAAAATATGGGTCAAAACTCGAGTCTATTTTTTCAAATTTTGTCTCGCTTTCTTATTTATTACTAATAATATATGAACAGTAGAGAATAATTTAATCGCAACAATATCGTCTCGCTTCCCCATTTCTTTATTAATAATATTTGAACAGTAGAGAATAATTCAATCGAGACAACAAGATTTGACTTGTTATTTGTTGTTAGTTAACAGATCAAAACCAAATCAAAATTAATTTCAATACTAAAGTTAAACAAAAGAATCATTAACATTCCATTCAAATGTAAACATCAAATTGTCTTAATATCTAAATTTGTGTCCTTACAAAAGCGGTTGTTGCATACTGTAAGTTAAATTTAAATTTATTTTAAATTGAAATATATTTTTAAATTAAAAAAAATAATTTTATTTCACTATGTATGCGATACCATAAAATCATTTTTTATTTATTTACAACTAATGAAGACTAACATAATTTGATCAACCTAAGCTCGGTAAAATTAAAAATTAAAGGTTGCCTGGTAATTAACTCACTAGAAGTTGTCGATTCGGACATTGCACTTACAACTGTGTGATTATCCCACAATGTTACTGTAGTCGGCAAATATACAGATGTATTAGTTTTACTACTTTACCAATGCTATGATGTTAAACAGTATGATATTTACTACAGAAATGACAGAAATGACTAAAAAAACTAACACCACTCATGACAAAGAGGTTTATAAAGAGGTTTTAGGAATGGATATATGCAAGGTTTACATTTCACGTGTAGAGCTGTACAGGATGTGATACAAAATCATCATTCTATGGCATTAGTAAAACAAAGCACTTACTAAATTTGTACAGGACAAAGTTTTACTCAATATTTCATGTATTATTTTCAAATAATAATGTTTATCATGAGACTGTTGAAGAAACTGGTGGAAATGCTGCAATCATTTTGTACAATAGGAACAAGCGTGAAGATATAAACAAATTACTATGTCAATTATTGAAAAAGAAGATTTTGAATGCAAAACCGTTTGTTGAGCTAAAACAACTCCCACCAACTAAAAATTTAGTTTTAAATTTAAATATCACAGTCGTAGAAGTTATCGCTGGATACAAAAACGTTAATCAACTTGATGCTAAGGAATGGGTTGGCAAAAAAAGAGATATTGAGTACTTTCCAAAAACTCCTGACAATATTGCTGCTCCTGAACATCTTTTAAAAGTAGTATGATGTAGTTGAAGTATTAGTACGATGCAAAAATGGGTTTAAATTGTAGCAGTTTCTATGGATCACGGCAAGTAAATGATTGCACAAATATAGTGGCTAACGAACAAAGCGAAAGCCAACGTAGAAATGATAATCTTTAAAAACAGATATGGAAAGGTATTTTTTATTGATATTTGTAAAAAACTCTTTTATTTTCTTGCGTTTGTTGCTCATGTTTTTTAACGATTTTTTCAAAATTTATTTTGCCCAAGCATGCCCAGTGTGATGGCCAAAAAAGTTAAAATGTATACTTTTCCAATGACTTATTCGATAAGGGATTTTTGGTATGTCTATAAGGACATTATAGGTGTTGCAATAATGCTGAAAAACAAAACTTTGCAACTTATTCAAAGTCAAACTACATTTTTACTGGACTAAATGAACTCACATCAATTCCTATTTATTGGAGATTCAAAAAGCATTTCTGAGTATAGAGGTAATAGTAAACGCATCTCTTCAGGAAGTGTTGTTGTGTCAATCATCAATCTTATCTAAAATATTCAATATTCTTAAAGTAAGGAGAAAAACATCATATGCAACCCCCTTAATAATATAAAAACAAAATTTTTTTGCTTTATAATTCTTCTTTGCTTAACACCAATTTTTTCCTCTATAAATATGCAATCTTTGAACTTTTCCCACAGTAGGAAATTGAAAAATAGAATATTGAAGTTTTTTACCTTCAGTATGCTTTTGCTAATAATTTTTGAACAGTTATGAATTGCTTGAGGGAGAGACGTGAATGATTTAAGGTTTTACAGAGAAGGGTCACTCATCAATGGTTAAAGATTGCACAAGGACAGTGAATGGTGAATGGCTAGGGGTTGCAAAGGCAATGTTAATTATAAGTGGTTAGGAATTGCATATGGAAAGGGACTCTGAAATGATTATAAACTGAATGGACTTACAAAATGACTTACAAAAGGAAGTTACTCATAAATAAGGAGTAACACACTGTGAGTGTGACTCATGAGTGTTTTTTATGTACTGTAGTATAAGGTGGCTGAGTCAGGATAATTTAAAGATTGCATAAGCGATAGTGAAAAGCAGAATTTTGGTAAAACACTTATGCCACTTAGCATTGATAATAAATAAACTTACTGTTGTAAATAAAGACTTTACGTGGTAAACATCAAAAGCACAAGGCATGTTGTCCAGTTTGAACAATTTGCCTATATCATTGTTTGATGAAGCACTTCTATTAGAAAACTTCTCCATATTATGGAAGGTAATGCTTTCTGGTTGTGGTATGGGTAACTTGTTGATTATTTCTTTAGAAGGTTCTTTCTAAAGCAATACAGAAAGCATGACGATAAACTTAGCAAGTTGAACTGTAAATTACCCAAGCTTGAAAATTCAAAGAGACTTCTCAGCAATTCTGATAGCTACTAAGTAGTAATCCACTGAAACTTTACTTTTGGGGTACAATGTAATAATTAAACAACCGATATCTTTGAGCATCTCTTTATCAAAAGATTTTATCAAATCTAATCTTTTATATCCACAAATAAGTTTGAAATAGCTCCATTCTTTTTCATTAAAGTGATGTTTCAAAATATTTTATTTCTAGCAATTGACAGATGTTCTCAATCACATAAACACAAAATAAGATTTAAATAATATGCCTAATTAGAAATTAGGGGAGATTAGGGGAGGTTTTTATGGTTAAAAAAACATTTGCAAGAAAAGAGCTGGTGGTGTGGGAAAGCGCTGTAAGCGGCACCCAGATAAGTACAGGATAGACCCAAGAAATTTTAAAAACCATCCAGATGTTCAATTTTCAAAAAGTACGAGTTCACAAGCTAAGGAAAGTCATAAAAATAAGATATTTTATGCGACAGGTTTTGACTATCGAGATATTTAAATAATTACCAATTGTGATAACAACTAGATGAATATTTTTTGGATTATACCAGATGCCTAATCAAAATGAACTCATTACAAAGACAGACAGACAAAGAAGATGGAGGTCACTAGAGTTTCTATATAACAACAACTCAAAACAAACACAATTCAAAATAATGAGCAAACAACACAGAATCCATGCAAATGATTCATTGGGCTACTTAAATTGGAAGGCAAATTTTTCATTAAATGATCTCCTGGAAAGAGGATTTTTTTTTGAAAGTTTTTAAAAAAAAGATAATATAAAATTTGAAAAATTAACATCTAGTAATATGTCAGAACATCTATTACATGAAAACCTAAAAATAACGATGACTTCATGTCTTTTGTTGTATTAGAATTCAATTAAACAACCTAATGAAGCAATTTTATTTATAATCATATATATAACTATATTAATATAATATAAATAATATATAACTATAATAATATGTCGGGTTATTTTTTTCAGGTGTTTAAATATGTTTGATTAAAATTTATATATATATAACTTTTAACCAAACACTCTAAAGCACCTGAAAAATTACCAGACAACAGCTTGCTCAGAACTTTTTTTGTCAAACCGTTGGGCAAAAATGTCTGGGCATGACATGAAGAGAAAACAAGAAAAGTAATATTTCTTGTATTGAATTGATTTATCCAGTTTATCACTTATATATTTTTCCTTTCATAATCTTAGAAAATTTTATTCTATCCTAATCTTCACTAATGAAAAGAGTTATAAGTATTCTAACCTCATTTTCTTTGATAGATTTCTCAATTTTTTCTTTCATTAACTTTAAGCCATTTTCTCCGAGCTCTTTTGCTTGATTTGCAACTCTGTTCTTCTCATCTTCGCCCATCTTTTCCATCAATTCTTCACTAGGAGATGCCACTGTTACCACAATATTTTGGTCAATCACAAATCTTTTTAGTAAGTTAGTCCAAAATACCTCATTTTCTCTTTTTAACAATTTTAAACGTGATACTTCATTCACATATGATTGTAAACCAGACTTATCTTGAGAAAACAGAAAGTCCCCAATAGCATACATTGCTAGCGTATCATGTGGAAGATCTTCAAGCTGAAAAGAAAAGTACTGAGATAACCAAAAAATCAAGCTCAGAATTGTATTAAACGATTACTATAATATTTAGAGTAAACCTATATCATGACGTAGATCTTTGTCAAAAAAATAAAAAAATAAGGAAGACTTAAATGTTAAAAATTATATTCACAGAAATAAGAAAAATATGATAGATGATTGATTAATCCCCATAAATATTGCAATTTATTGTGCCAATATCATAAAAGTTTATATTTTTTACAGGCTTAAAAATCCCAAAATCTTGATGCTAAGTCAAAAACAGTCCTACACCTTTCCATAAATTCAAAACGATTAAAGTGAATTTAAAGCTCCATTCTGAACTATCATTCAGGCAAACAATAAAGCTAATATGACTAAGGTACAAATTCAACAAAATACTAAAAAAGTAATAAGAATATTGGACCTCAACCAAAATTTACCATTGCCTTTTTTGACATGTTTTGACCCAAAACTGAAAAATCAGAATTGTCAGAAAAAATATTCCTTTACTTCATACAAAATTTCAAAAAAAAAGAGAAGTGAAAATTTGTCATTTTCGACCAATTTTGACACCGTCAAGGCCCAAAAATATTTTCAAAAGGGTAAAATAACCAATTCAAAATGGCAGACGTGCCAAATTTATAAATATCATACAAAATCTCAGCATAATCGAAACTCAACTTTTCGTGAAAATCTAAAAGATAAGAAACCAGAAAATTAAAAAAATATTTGTTCGTATTTTCAAGTTTAGCACCAAAAAAAAAAAATTGTCATTCGCCCTTAGAAATTTCAGAAAGACATAATGAAAAATCTGGGATCAGCTCCAAAATAAGAAAGCTTTCACCAGATATAAAATCAACAGATTTATTTCAGAAGTTCTTCTTTTTTGACAAATAACAATTCTGATGATAAGATTTACCTTTCTTAAATAAGCCTTAAATATATTAGTAGTTGATAAAGCCAAATAACATACCGCGTCCATCTTTTCTAACATTTCACGGTGTATTACACTTTGCATTATCTCCATGTCTAATTTTTCTGAACCATTTGCTATATTTGCCAAGATTTCAAGTACTCTAAACAAAAAAATTTTAAAAATAAGTAAAAATATTTTGCAACCAATATTAAAGAATTGTTTAACCAAACGTACTGTTTTAAATATCTACAAAATATATCTCATATGCAAAGATTTATCACTTAAACACAATATTATCACAAGCCATTTTTATACAGACATCAAATACTCCACCATAATTATTAATGTACTTATCAGGAGCTATAAATACTAAAAGTATAATAACCATATAAAAATTTTTGTTGAAATTCTTCCTTGATAAAACTTGTTTGCATTTTATTTTATGAAATTTGTGGTATATGTATCGAAAATAATGAAAAAAAAAACTCAATTTGATGAAATCAAACTAAAGAAATTTTCCAAATTATTCCTACCTGCCTAAATTAAGGAAAAGGCAAAATCTGTTTTTTTTTTTTTCTTTTTAGAAAATATAAAAACGAGATATTTTATCGTACCTGGAAATATTTGTATATATCTTATTTAAGTGTGACCCAAATAATTTGCCAAATTGAAATTTATTGCTTATCTGACATTTTATGATTTAAGTGAATTTATCTAAAAGTTGTGATGATGGAAATGAAAAAATATTTATCAACTACTATCTCATTCTTATAATTTCAACACAAAATTTAATCCACGCTAAACTAAACAAGTTAAACACAACAAAAAATAAAACATGTTTAACATACTTCTGCTTGATTTCAAAAATATGCTCCTTTGGTATGGCCTCTAGTCGTATAACAAACGCAGTTTCCTTGTTTTCTAATGTTGAAAAGTCTATCTAAAAAAGAAAAAAAAAAAAAAACATGTTAGCAAAGAAGATATCTTACACTATACAAATCCAGTGTGTCACCAACCTTTTAAAACCATTACAGATGTGAATACAGGTAATTTTCACCCTAAATCTAGGGAAAAACTCCTCTATTGGCCGTTATAAATAAACAAAGAAATTTTAATTGCCCCCTTTCAATTTCTCCAAATATATATAATTTTTTGAAACACAGAATTTCTTTTTCTTTTACTGGCTAAATTTCACACCCATAAAGCATAAAGGCTTGATATAATTGTTAACCCTAGCCCAGTTTCTAAAATACATATACGCTTTCTAAACTACACCATACACCAAGCTTTCTCGAAGCCCACTATACAACATCTGGGTACTCTGTAAAATGCAAAGCATATATTCTTCTTTATAACCAAAATACTTCTAATGTAACTGTCTTAAAACAGCATCTGCAAATCCAGGACTTGGCATAAAACCAAGCTGCATTTTATCTTTACCGAGCTGTTGTAGGCTAAGCTTCTAATTGACTCTCTATCACTTTTAAAACATAGACTGTTAACATCAAATCTCTGTAATATCCTCTTTTTATATCAATTTACAATTGTGATACCCTAATCTGCTGTTATTATATCATCTTTAAAATCTTATTGATCATGTCTATAATCATCTCTACAAAGACTCTCTTGTATATGTAATCATCTCTGAGACAATACAGACCTGATCATATGAAAAATAGCACATGTGCGGTCATCGCACACCTAAATTCACTTATTTTCCTATGGCGTACGCACTTGCAGGTCTTCATTCAGGTGTGCGATCCCAAGTTCTTATTCTTTTTTATTTTCCAAAACACCCTGCATAGTTGTTATAGCTAGCTGTTTGTAAAACGAGTCTAATATCTCTCTGCTGATGAACTGCAGTTTAGTTCAAATTTCCCAGCTAATCTATTTAGCAACAGAAGAAATAAACTACCAGATTAGTTATTTAAATATTAACAGACGAGGTGCTCTCCCTCTGTTATGTTCAACAATATAACAATATAACTTCTCTTCTGTAAAAATGTTTTTGGGAAGAAACCAACTAGGGAAGTTACATAAACAGAATATATTTTTAAAGAGAAGAAAGTATCAAGCCAATCAAACTTTTTCTTTTTCTTTTTTTTTCCTTTCTATTTGTATTGGGTAGGAGTAGAAACATCTTGTTATAATATGTTATAGCACAAATCAGATATGAATTGATCTTTTAAAATTTATACAGGCAAACTCTTCTTTTTATTGTCAAAATCTACATTTATTTAGGGAGATGACATCATTTATTTCATTAATTTTTTTATAACTTTTATAAATTTATCCAGATCAATATTTAAAAAGTGACTTCCATGAAAAATTAGACTTTGACATTAATTTGACATTTTTCAAAAACCTATCTCTTTTCTAAAAACATCAGAGCGATTTGACTTACAGCATATTTTTTTTCTATTATCTTTTTTTATAACATTAAGGAATTTTTTTTTTGTACGTGCTAAAGGGGTTAACTGGATCTACTCACAACAAATTATTCCTATCCCACTCATT
Organism: Euphysa ruthae; assembly: GCA_035046665.1. Lineage (NCBI taxonomy): Eukaryota > Metazoa > Cnidaria > Hydrozoa > Anthoathecata > Corymorphidae > Euphysa > Euphysa ruthae. The sequence goes on along the minus strand of JAUZNK010023234.1, from coordinate 706 downwards.
AACTTGATCTGAGAAACAACAGCATTACACTCTGATAAAAATAAGGATTAAATAGTTTAATATAATATAAATATAATATAAATATAATATAATAATAATATCAAATATAATTAAGTTTAATATATATAGTATTAATATATCCTAGAAAAAACACACTAGCCACAAATTTTTATCAAAATTTTACAAGTAACAATGTTATAATAATAAAAATATTTTCCAACATCATGAACAGATTTGGAACAAAAAGTGAAAACACTGCCTTTCAGACAGAATATCACCATAATTGTGCATATTTTGACCCAATTCCAAAAAAACATACATTTTTGTGTTTCTTTAATGGTACAAACAAAGCATTCCCCTTATGTTCAACAAGAAGATTCAAGACCTAAATTTAACTGAATATTGATGTTTTATGATTTGTTCAGAAATATTTTCTTATGCTCGCTTGCAATTCAGCATGCAAACCTCTAAAACTTTAGCAAAACTAAATATCCAAGAAAAATTTATCTTTTAGAAAATTCATTAAGCTTACATTAGTAAACCCACTTCATCGCGGAAATGAAGTTCAACAGAAATTACATTAGTAAACCCACTTCATCCTGGAAATGAAGTTCAACAGAAATTACATCAGTACACCCACTTCATCGCAGAAATGAAGTTCAACAGAAATTACATTAGTATACCCACTTCATCGCGGAAATGAAGT
>JAUZNK010023223.1:0-20275 GCA_035046665.1 Euphysa ruthae | reverse complement strand
GAGGAGCTGATGACTCAAATTGTAATACAATTATTGATGGTTATGACGAAGTAAAAACCCCTTTTCTAAAATTTTTACAAACTGCATAAGTAATGTTATTTTTCCAGATTTTCTAAAAATAAGTCCTATTTTCAAATCTGGTGATATTTCATTGCTAGGTAACTATAGACCTATATCATTTCTACCAGTTTTGTCTAAAATTCTTGAAAATTTATGTTCAATATGATTCCCTCCTTCTTTAACAAAATTAATGTTTTTTGAAAAACAATTTGGTTCCCAGAAAAATACTTTAATTGTTCTCGGCAAAGCGAGAGACTTTTCGGTAATGATCCTTCCGCAGGTTCACCTACGGAAACCTTGTTACGACTTTTACTTCCTCTAAATGATCAAGTTTGAGCAACTTCTCGGACTGCCGATTAGGCCGTGAAGCCTTTAACTGAATATGCAATATTGCAACTTACATATGAGATAACTAGCTCTTTTGAAAAAAAAAGAGGTTACACTGGGTTTATTAGTTGATTTATAAAAAGCCTTTGATACTGTAAATTATACTATTTTACATAAAAAGTTTGAAATTTATGGAATCCGATGTAATACAAACAGATGGATAAAAAACTGCCTAAAAAATAGAAAGCAATATATTTGTTTCAATAAAAAAGCGTGGAGTATAAAAGAAGCCAACCCAAAGACCGGGAATATAAGGGACCACGTTCTCTTCGCTCACGCAATTTCTGGTTGCGTACAAAGATGAACGGTAAGTGGGCTAAACAAGACACCATTGCTACCACCAACATTAATGCCTTTAATATATTTTATGGTCACAAAGTCAGTGACAATCTCAACAAAACGAGGTTTTTAATTCTACATTCTTAATATATGTACGCCCATTTCGGCTAGCATAACATCATATGCATTTTTAATTTTACATTAACAAAAATGTTAATGTAGTTCTTTACAGCATTTAATGAAAATGGGGCATGAACCAGCACCCCTTCTTATCAGAAGCAGCTTTGTTGTTTATTGTGAAATGATATCTCAGTCTAATTATGTCTAATCGTAATAGAAGGATAAGTTATATATCTACAAACACTAACAATCAATTCTGATGCTATTGATGTTTAAGATATAAACGTTTTATTCCTTTATTTTTCTTAGGTATTAGAGGTATATCGAGATGTGCTGCAAAGGATTGTTTGAATATTTGCCGCCGTCCTACTTGCGTGGTTTACGGGTACATCATCAAATCGTATCATGGATGATGATTGATACAAATGGTTATTCTAATATATCTGTCGACGAGTGGAGTTGGGCGCTGAATGACGGTTTGTCGGTTTATGTGAAAACTGATATCGATGTGGCGACTGAGAAATTTCTCCAAAACGTAGGTGAGATTTTCCATCAATGATTACAGACGATGACGAACCATTGAACACCGAAGATGAAGATGGCAACAACATGTTTGATAATATTGGTGGAATGAAATGAAAAAAAAATATATATTTACGTATTTTTAATTATCAAGAAGTTAAATTACTTTTGAGTAATTTTGCAAAAAAGAAACATAAATCAGTGTACAATATGTCTACTTTACATAAAATACGCAATTCCGTAATTTTATGACGTCGTTTTAATTATATTCGAACTCAAATAACTCTCATTGATTACTTTTTAGGCCTATGATTCTAACGCAAAGCTGCTAGAGGAGCAAATTTTGCTTCTAATGATTTATAATACTTGTACTTTTAAATTAAAAAAATCAAAAAATTATTGTTTTCACTTGTCCAGGTTACCATTATGGAAAAATTGGGTTTCCCTTGCCGGGAATCATGGGGTATTTTTTCGGCAGTTCCTAATACCCTTTCCTACCACTGTGCTAATTTTCAGGTTTACATTATTTTTCCTAGGATTTAACGTTTTTGCTAATAAAGATAGCTATCTGAAATGTAATGGAGGCAAATAATGAAAACTGTAATGGTGGAACAACAACATCCAGTAGCGAATCAGATTTTCCCTTCAATCCAATCGTCACTATAGATATGCACTTTCTTCTAGGTAATACCTTTTGTTTTTAGGATTTTTTGTATGAATGAATGACTTTTGATTACAAGTTGGATTTTGAAACTTCTACATGTGGTTATCACGTTTATCAGTCAAAAAGGATTCTGGAAAATAACAAGAACACACTATTTTCTGAAACCCATGGTTTTTCAAGAGCTGTTTTAAATAACTTTTAAAACTCTTGGTTGGTTTTGCTATTGTCGCAAATAATTGATACTACTTTTGCATTTTGTCACCATAGCATTGATTTAAAACATTGCATAACTTTTGCTAAAACAAAGTGGTTGCTCCAACACGCTGAATAGCAAAAGTAAAATATTTTATTATAAAGTTACGCTTTATGTAGTATACCATATTTTTTTTTGTTAAGAGGCTTCACCACATCACACCTTTCACTTAAAAATTAATTTATTCAAGATCTATTATAAAGACTTTTAAAATTTATAAAACCTAGACCAGTTTCAGTTGCAACATGAGGAAAATGAAGAAATTAAAAATTAAAATACTTGGAAAATCGCTAGAATCTTCATAAATTTGATCGCAGTACATCTTATTACAAAGGAAACATTGTCCAACACATTAAAACAGGTGCACACGAACATATTAAGGTGGAAAATGAATATAAAAGATGAGCAAACTAGATAGGAATAAAAGAGTTCCGCCATACTAACTTGTTAATTTTTTCTTGAATATATAGGTATCAAAACATTGAATTTTTTTTATTGACTCGAGGCAGGGGCTTGAAAAAACTTCTAAAATGGTCGAAATAAAATTTTTTTACCATAAATAAAATTTAGAAAAAGTAATAGAAAAATTGGTCTTTCTTACAATAATAACAATATTTGTAATTATATGATATTTAATATTTTATTTTTAATATTTATTTATTATATGTGAAGTTTTAGAAAAAAATTGAAAAATGAATTCTTGAGGAAAACAAAATTTCGGTTTTAAAATAAAATGTTTCCGGGCATGGGGCACAAGCGGCCGATATGAGAGAATTTTCAAAAATAATATTTTCCAACCAAATATTATTTTATAATATTTATTATATCTTTTTTTTTGTGTTATGTAGTCTCTACAAAACGATTTGGAAATGGGTATGGTATAAACTTGCAACATATTGTTAGAAAAATATTCCATGCCAAGCAAGAAATTTCTATTCACGCAGTCTTCATAAACATTATATACTATATTTTATTAACAATATTTTCCAATATATGAACAAACTATTTCAACAAAAATAACAACAATAATATTAAAAAAAAAAAAAGAAATAAAAAATAATTTTAATAATCTGCTTGTACAAATTAAAAATTTTAACCTACAGTATAAACAAACTTTCAAAAATAATGCGTAAAAAAAAGTTTTTTTTTTTTTTCTTAGATATCTCATGTAGCTATTTCAATGTTATCGAAGGTCATCTGGATACTTACAGGTTAGGGAAAATTAAAAAAACCCTTGAAATTATAGCACCAACTCTCATTATTGAGAAATTAAAACAATAAAATTAAAAATCATAAAATTAAAATAAAGGCACAGTTACCCATTTCTTGGCCAGTCTTTACTTATTAAAAATCTAGTCATATGTCAAAAAAAAAAAAAAAAAAAAAAAAACAAATATTACGTAACTTATATTTTCTATATGAAAAGAGATATTTTACAAACCTAAACGTAAACGTACATTACAATAACAAAAAAAAGCGTTTAAAAATTATGATTGCTCGGTCTCTCGGTCACAGATAAATATCTACGTCGTTCAAAACACGCGCTTCATATCGTAAACTAAATAGAACATAGGTTAAATCAAATAACGTTGGCCTTATTTACACTAGCCCGATGAAGTCGATGTAGGCTTTTTATCGTTGCATTTGAGCAGTTTAAATATACAATAATTTCATAAGAGAAATTCTAGTATAAAAGTTTCACTTGAATATTTTTGCGTAAGTAATTTTGAAGTAACTCAATGATGCGCAACCAGCATTACCGGTATCGATAAAAGATCAGGGTGGCCAGCCAAATATGAAGAAGAAATTCCAGAGGATTTCCAGAACATCTCTAGGGTATTTCATGACATTTTCCGTTGATTGTCAACTATGTCGTCCCTTGATATGTGTATTTTTCCTTGACCTTCAAAAATTATTACGATAGGTGCAGTTTGCGATATAGTTTATATAGCAAATTTATGCCTCAATGAATCTAGTAAAAAACAGATCTGAAAAATGAGAAATTCCAGGATATCCAAGGAGTAAAAAACAGTCAAAGGAGATTTCCAGGAACTTCAAAACTGCTGGCCACCCTGAAAATACTCGCTATACCAAATTCAGTAGTTTGTAAAACATGTTTAGGGTTTTGTGTAATAGAAACTACAGAAAATAAAAATTTTATGCCATTGACATATGCTAAAACGCTAAAAGAAATTGTTTGCTACAATTTTTTGAAAATGAAATTCCAGGATGTCTTCAGGATTTTTTTTTTCTGAAAATTTTTTATATAACATTCCAGAACGTCCCAGGAAAGTTTCAGGACGTTTATTATCATCATTCTTTCGTTAGCACAGCAGTAATAAACATAAACAGTCAAAAAAAAAAAAAAAATAATAATAATAATAAGAATCAGAAACAACAGAATTCAGTGTTTTACGAATCTTAATAAATTTAAACAAAACAAGGTCTCTAGTGACTAATGGGCTACACAAGCATGTAACTCAGAAAAGAACTAAAATCTAAATTCAAAAAATTTAAAACAATTAGACTTCACAATTATAAGGTTTTTAAACTAGATATGCCGAAATGACTTTTTAACACCATGTATAATTTCAACATCCTTGGAAAAAATGTGTCATTTTTAACACCATGTATAATTTTAACATTTTTGGACAAAATGTGTCATTTTTTAAAACCATGTATAATTTTAATGTTTTTGGACAAAATGTGTCATTTTTTAAAACCATATATAATTTCAACATTTTAAAAATTTTAAAAATGACTTTCATACAATAAAAACCAGTAACATCGTACAGAATTTTAGAATAACCGGAACGCAATTTCGTGTGAGAAAAAAAAAAAAATGTTGTTGCGAATAAAATTTAACATATTTCCGAGCCTGGGGAATAATACCGATAAAAAATCTCACCAAAAGTACTAATATACCAAAATAATAAGAACTACGACTTGTTATCATTATACTACTTGATAAAAATGTCATTTTCAACTGGAATTTAGGACAAAAATCCTCAGCCATAAATTACAGATGATAATTTTTCGTGCCAAAAAAAATTTTTTTAGCAGCATTGCAAATTTTCTGAGAAATCTAAAAAGGGCGGAAATTTAATTTTTTGATCATTTTGACTTATCTGATGACCATGATGACAAGGATGAAATTTCGAAAAAATTTTCATAAAATCTTGACAGAATGGAAATTTCTAAAACAGTCTACAAGTGGTATAAGACTCTTAATTCTCTATTCCTATGTATTATTAGGGTTTTTTTTCTTAAGTCATTTTAACAAAATACAAGTATGAAAAAATTCTTTATCTGCCTGTGTTCTGATTTTCACTGTTTAAATCATCATGCCAAAACAAAACATAATTTCCTGTAGAAGATTAGGAATTTTACCTGCTACAGGATCTGGACACGGTGAATTTTTTCAAAATGGTTTACTCAGAATTATCGTAAATAATACTGCCTACAGTCATAAAAATTTTCGCAGGATCAGAACAAAACAATTTGAGAAAAATAAAGAGCAAAAATAATCATGTTAATACTTAAAAAAAAAATTTTTTTGAAAAACATCTAGAACGTAATTTTTAGATTTTTAGACTAAATTAGCTTTCAGCAGGTGACCATTTGGGTAAAATATAAACACTATATATATATGATTTTATCAGGCTTAAATATTTTTGTAATACTGAAAAATACTGAAAAACAAGCATTTCTATCGAAAAACTAAAATGGTCACTGACTTTTCTTTATTTCCGCTTAACCTACACTTTCATACAAAATTTCTGGGAAGCATAATTAAATTATTGTTACTGGTTACGGAGAAAAATTTGCGAACAAACAGACAGAATTGGGAGAATTCAAAGGAACCAAGTCAGCTTCGACGGGGAATCAACTATTCCAAAATAATGCATGATACTGAAACAAGTAAAAAAGAATTTCTAAAAGGGTCCCAATAAATTTAAATATTTCTAATCAAATTCAAAGCCGTAAAAGATTTCCTTTTAACATCCTAGAATTATGGTTACATGTATATGTATTCTAGGCTAGGGCGGCCAAAATTGCAATTAAATGAAGATTTTCACTAGAAAATCCAGTAAAGTTTCAATAATATAATTGTTACTGAAAAACATCGCATCTAGCAATTTTATTCGAAATCATTTCAAGAAATTGAGAGATGCCTCATCAGTCACAATAACTCGGCTAATAACCGCTTGCTAACAAAAAGCAATTTTTTACAGGTAGTCTTGTGAGAGTACTGTTTTTTTACATAGTCTCAACTTTTATTTCCTTCAAAAAATATGATGAAAAATTTAGCAATATAAAAATGTAAAAACAAAAAATAGCAAAATTTTTAAAATGACTATAATTAATGACAAGGGATAGAACGAGAATTATATTAGCAGCAGGTATAAAATATCAAAGTAGCTACTTCTTATTTAAGAATTTAAAGTTCATTAAATAAAGCGTTGTTAAAATCGATCTTTTAAATTCAGCAATCAAGATATTTAACTTAGAAATGATGTCATTGCATGATGTCAGTGGGAATTATTCTGCAACATCTTAAACCAACTGCGTATCTAGGAAAATTTTGTTTCTTAAACTAGGGTCCAAAATGATCTTGACAAATCAGAACGCTTGATTTTTCAAAACTGATATCTACAAAAAGGCTTGATTGCTTATAATGATTTTTTATAACAATTTAATACCATAAAAGAAATGTAGTAGTGGTGTCACTGATGACTAGTTTGCCCCTGGATATGCCCGAACTACCCAAAATGGTCAAAACCGAGACTTTTTTTTGATATGAACAAAAATCGACTCTAACAACTTTTGAAACTTTTAAAATTATTTAGTGAAGATGATTCTGTAACATTCTAAGCTAATTGCATATTTTTCTAAAATTGTGGCTCTCAACTTATGGATGGTCCAAAATTCTGTCGAGCAATCAGAACACTTGTTTTTTCCAAAATCTCCGGAACGGTTTGACTGTCTTAAATAAGGTTGATAAAAATGTTAAATTTTACTTGTAAATAGTAGGAAAAATTTTTGAAATTGTGAAAAAAAAACCTAATCTTCCTTTTACAATTACAAAATATCATCCAGAATTTCAAAACAAGTTAGAAAATGGAGAAAAGTGTACAAGAGCACTGATGTTATCATACTAAATTTTAATATAGTGAATTATTAGGCAATTATGTTAATAATGTATGAGAGATTAAGCAGTTTAAGTAAGAGAGGCATATTATCACCATTTCTTGTAGCTTTTCTTGACGCCATAAAAATTATGAGCAATACAAACATATTTTTTTCCAAAAATTTTTAGATTTTATTCTATTTACATGATAAAAAGTTTACGTAGAAAAGTAAAATTAAAATGGAAAGTACCACAAAATTTTCTCCCACAACTTACACAACTTACACAACTCCCACAACTTACAAATCTCAAAAAAAAGTAAAGCTTGTGTAGCGCGAAATTCATAGAAATATATAAATTTTTAGGATGAAAAATATTACATACCTTTATTTTTTGTCATGTGCAATAAAAGCCTATAATTCACCATCTTTGAGATGAGCCAGCAAATAATCTGATATAAGCATGTATAAGTAAGGTTTGGATTGTGCAATATCATGGTGATCATCAGGGAAGTACTGAAATACGTTAATAATTTTTGAAAAATAAACTTTATACTGAAATGAATCTAGTACTTGAGCACATATTTTCTGTTTCTAGAGTGACATATCATTATGACAACGTGTCTCTTTGACTCTCATAATGGCTGATTATTAAAAAATATTTTATTCATATTCCACCAATTTGAGAGACAAATAAAGATAATTCAAAGACTTTTTGTAAATATTACAGAATTCAGAAAAAAACTGATGAGATTTTCCATAAAAAAAGAAATTCAAATATAAATTTAACTAAAAATGTAACATAAGAAATAACTCTAAGAAAAGTAAAATATCCTATAACCTATCTTTTGTCCAGAGATCAAACAAGATCAAATACGTTAATCTCAGCTTTGCCGTTTGAAAAACCTATAATTGCATTAGGCTAAAAATCATTTAGCTAATAAATTATCATGCCAAAAGATGCCTAAATTGACTAAAAAAATTCAGACATCATAATTAAAGTTGATCAGTTATTGTGATCAACATTAATCTGAAAAAATCGCTGGTTTCATGCTATTTTTGAAACCCAAGCATAGAGTAATTCTAGGAAAATTGCCCACTGGAATCTTTCCCTGCGGAATATTGCCCCGGGAAACTGCCCACCAGTAAATTGCCCCCGGTAAATTGCACCTAGGTAAACTGCCACCCGCAAAACCGCCCCCGCTCATTTTCAATTTTTTTACACTTAGAGATGTAATATTCAATGGTACATTTTAGGTACAGTTGAAACGTATTTTCGAAATCTCCTCCTAATCTACTAAAGCATTTTTTAGTTTTTTTTCTAGTTGCCTCCCCAATACCATTGTACGATAAAAAAGTTTTTCTTTTAAAAAAAAATGGTATAAAATGGTACCTTTTAAAATAAAATTCTCCAACATCTATCAGTAAATTTTTAGGAGGAAATTTTTGAGGAGGCAGTTTACTTAGGGGAATAATATACCGGGGGCTAGGGGAATAATTTACCGGGGGCAGTATTCTAGGGGAATAATTTACCGGGGGCAGTATTCCAGGAGAAATTTTCTCGGGGGCAGCTTTCTGGGGGCACACATATAGGTAGGTGATAAGGTAGGCCAAATACTTTCAACTTGTTGGCCAACTAGAAAAAGATCGACACTAATATACAGAAAGAAGAATACAAAACAGAAAGTTTATTGCAGCCTGGAAAAAAACTTGATGTTGCATTTAGGTCAAAAATGTATTAATGTGATTAAGTCTTTCCTTAAATATAAATGATCAAACTTCCATTAAAATTTCCTTCTTAAAAAAATTTCTCATTAAAATTCTGACACTAAGCTGTCTAAGCCACAAATTTATATAGCTATAGGGTAATAAAATTATGTTTAAAAAACTGCTAATTAATAAGACAGGACCTGATTGCTATAAACAAAGAATACACTTATTTTCTTATCACTCTCGTATGATTATTTAAAATACCAAGGAGTTATTATTCACCCTGGGGAAAAATTTTATCAAGTTTTATTTTAATCATTAACACATAACTATGTGATTATAAACTAATTACAAAAAATAACAAAAAAAAACCATAATAACTAAATGCATTCAGGACTACCTTACAAAATTTGTCAGTATTTCATGAGTTGCAAATAACTAACTAATAAATATAAAAATTCAAGAAATCTTAACCTATACTGAAACCTTAAAAATTTAAACCAAATAATTACCCAAAAATAATTACCACAAAATTTGTTGGATTTTATAATTGACATGCAATCTTGCCAAAATGATACATACCTGATTCGTAAACTTTACATTTTCTCTTATCAATGCTTTAGTAAGTTGAACTGAATTCTGGAAATGAACATTATCTAAAAAAAAACCAAAAAACTTCTTAATTAAAATATGTACAGAAAAGAATAAAGGAGGCTTCAAATACAACTATTGACATGATCAAAATTTATTCAAACCAATTACCATAGAGGATAATTCACACGCGCAAAAAAACCATGCAATTAAAGGCTAACCAGCACAATAACCACATTGATGTTAGAAGAGAACACACAGTTTAATTATAATTTTACCCCAAGAGTTTGCATAAATTCACCCTGATTATCGAAAAGGTAGACAGACCATGCTTCAAAGCATTTAAATATTTTCATACCTCATAACTTATATACTGGAATGATGTCTTTCACAGAGAAAAATGTGATTTTTTTGCAATTCACTTGAAATAGACATTCCATCAAATAGACAATATTTTCAGCCTTAATTTAATGTTAAAAAAAAAAAAAAATAAATAAAAGTTTGTTAACATGGAATAAAAATGTCATGCTTTTACATAAAGCAAATTGTTTTGGGTACAATAAAGAAAAAGATTAATTTTAAAAATCAACATCATGCAAAGTTATTAAAAAAAAAAACTGAAAAAATCTTTTGAACAACATTGTATTTTTGAACTCAATCAGATACTTTTCTTTTCAGCTTTTCAGCCTTTTATGACCAAATTAAAATGATATATATAAAAAAAAAAAAAAATTTCACAAATGGAAAATTTCTGATAACAATAAAAGAATCTGAAGTGGGCGATCAGTTAGAATAAAAGAGAGTCTTCTGAAACCATTTGCAGATCCGAAAAAAAAATTAGAAATTTAAACCATGATAGCAAACAACGAGAAAATTTTTTTTTAACTAAAATTAAATTTAAGTAAATTTAACTGCAAATTTAAAACTAATACCATAGTATTCATTAATACTGGCAGAACCTTGATTGGTTTTTGTATCAACTAAGCTATCCAGAATCATTCATCTAAACCATCTATTAGAAGTTTTTGTTTTTTTTTGGGGTTTTTGATAAAAAAAATTCTCAGAACGCAATTTCAAGCTGGATACCTCTGGTAATAGCAAAAAAATATTAATAAAAATATTAATAAATATTTATAATAATAAAAATATTGTAGAGACAAGGTTGCTAAAATAGTACTCAATATCTTCATTATGCGCCCAACTCAAACATGCATTTAAATCTAATCGATAAATTTATAGACGACTATGTCATCATTGAAAAGTTCATTTTTGTCTAAATCTTTATTTTTATACTAAAACTTTTAGAATGAAATAGCAAGAGCTCCTTCATCGTTACATTGCATTTATGTATATTAGACAAGGATTTTTCTCTTAAAAAACTAAAAAATTAACAAATTTTTGGTGGAATTGTGACTCTAGACTATATAATTGATATTACGGTATGGAAGTTTTTTTTACGAAAGGTGACACAATGATAACAAAATTGCATAAAAAAAAAAATTTTTTTTTTCTTTTTTTTTTTGACACGATTTGATAGGAAATTAAAGTCTGACCTAAAAAAATATAAGAACGTGTATCTGTACTTTTGTAGTTTAAAAGATATTACAATATACGGGCAGAGGGGTCTTTTCGTAGTTATAGTATTTATATTCTTTTCTGATTTTTGTTTGTTTCGAATGTTTCACAAACAATGTCATATTTTTTTCAATTTTCTCACCATGAGATCTGAAATTTACAAGAAATATATTGTTTGTAAGAAAAAAGCCTTCGCTTAGTATTATATTATATCTGTTATGTGAAAATTCTGGAAAAGGCTTTATTAAATGTTAATCGTACTCATAGTATCGAAGAGTTATGTATAATTTGTGACAAAAGTGTAAATCATGCTTAAAGAATAACGTATAGTTGAATTTTAAAAATGTACGTGAAAAATGGAAGAATATTAATATCCAAGTAAACGATGAATGATTTCTTTTCACCAAAATATATAAGAAAGTAAAACACATGTGGTGTAGTACATTAAAATTGTAAACTTTACTTATGAATGAAGACGGATTATTATGTTAACAAATATGGATATAAAGAGGACAACCAAAATTAATTCAAAGAAGACATGGACAGGCGCGGATCTAGGGCGTATACACAGAATCAATGGATACACCTATATTTTACTAGTGCAACAATAATTTCAACGTTTAATTTTACTTTTCTTCTGTACAGCTTATAACACTGCGCTAGAATTTCTTGTTGCATAGAAAAATCATGGCACCAGATCAATCTTAAAATAACGTTAGTCAAGGCAAAAAAAAAAAGCTTGATACACGTTAGCCTACATTTTAACCATAGAATATGCGTTTATACTATGTCTAAAACTGTTTATACAGGATAAATTAATTGGACACACGTTAGTTTATAATAGCGTTATTTAATATCATGGTTTTCCTATGGTTTGCAGCAAGCTGTATGAAAAATTTGTTCCAGGGTTGTAGATACATGTTAGTCTATTTTCCTGTACTTCGATTTTTCGTATCAAAGTACAGGACACTGGATACTCTTATGGAGTTGCTCCTGCTCCAGTCTAAACCACTAACCTGTATCCAGATATTTCAGATTTAAAGGGAGATACTGTCAGAAAAGAAACATATTTAGAAGTGACAAACTTTATTTCAGAATAAAGAATAAAATCTCTTATAAAGTCAAACACATCAAAAAGAGATCTTTCTGCAGAAAATCTTCATAAATACTGCTCTATAAATGAGTCTGATAAAAGTTATTCAGCAATCAGGTATCTTTGTTTGTTTTACTTTAAAAGGAAATTTTAATAAATGAAGAAACAGATAAATGATAAATGAGGTATTTCTTAAAATACATTTAAAGCTAAATGAATTTTAATTGCAATTTTATGGGCGAAGTTTTATATATAAAAAAAGTAAAATCAAACATTCCACTGTTGTTTTTTGCGGGCGTCAGCACATTACGGTCACAACAACGATTTTCCAAAATTTTTTTTACTTTGTGAGACCATGACAAATGATAAATGCGTACACAAAAAAATTCAGGTTTCTGTTACTTACCCACACACTACACCTCATCCCCAGTATAAGCATTAACACTAGTGAACTTGTTAAGATAAATTTCTGGTGTTTTAGTAAAGTTTTTTTGCAAGGTATTTATATTTATAATGTACTGGCGCAAAAAGTTGACTTCTGAGGGTCAATGTGATTATGTCTTTTTTTAATTTTTTATCACAAATCATTACCTAATGGAAGCTACTTTACAGTTCTGTATCATTACTTTTGTGTGGTAATAACTCTTTTGATTTGATTTAATTTTGTAGTTTTTTTAGTTGCACTCTCTCCCAGAATTGTTTTGACAAGTTTAAAGGAAATTTTGAACATTCGGTTTTAGATGAAGCTGAAAATAATTCTCAAAAAAATGTTTGGAGTTCCTTCATGTGTATTCTACAATTGGTACACTAATTTGACGTAAAATAAAAAAGCTGAGCCATTAAATTATAAAAAACGTCAATTCATACCAAATGACTTAAAAGACTTTTTAAACAAAAGCAGTCCTCTATCTGAACTGTACAACATCGTATATTCAAAAAATTACTTCAAATTTTGAAGCCAATGCTAATGGTTATTCTGTTACAAGATCACAACAACCTCCTCCAAAGTCTGGTCTTTAGCATTTGATTGGGAGATTTTGTTGTCAAAAGAGCGCTCAGTGAAATAGTTAGTAGTTACAAAGGTACCTGTCCGAAACAAGTTTTGGGCTTATATAGCAATACAACGTAGAAAAGCTCCAATAGCACTAATGAAGTGAATAGCAACACACGTTACACTGGATTACAACGATCAACGAAAGGAAACATCAACTGGAAGGGGGACAACACAAAACACTAATTTTACCATGTTCCAGCTTCTTTTAGAACGTAACATTGTTATTATAAACTACCTTTAAAATAGGGAGTTTACTTTATCATATAAACAATTAGAAAGTAGAAACAGTAGAAATATGAAGTTCACAGGTAATAATCATCAGGTTACTTTATATTATATGAATGCTTAATAAAAACTAGCAAAAACTAAAGTTAAAATACTTTGGTTTTAATGCTTTTTTAAACAGTTCTTTAGATTAAAAGAAATGTACTTTAATATGAATATTTAATATAATTCAATATAATATGTGAAGAGTATAATCCTCGTGTCATTCACACTGATGAAGAGTTCAGTGAAATTGAAACTGAGTAAAATACACCCTTAACACCAGATTATGAACTAGTCGCATGAAAAGCTTCACCACTGGTTAGAGACCACACAGATGACTAGTCACACAACTTATTTAACGATCGTTTCAAAATGTTACTTGGGCTCTTTTTGAAGATTTTAAAGCTAACGAACGTTATCCGTTGATTGGTTCTTGGACCTGCTTTCACAAAACATCAGTCTTGTTTTCATAAGTCAGTTTTGGAATACTTACCTATGGTCCAATAGCTCCTGATCATTCAGTCTGCAAAAAATTTCTAGATGATTTACTTCACATGCTAGGGGAATTAGAACTGGATCGTATACACTCACACACAGACAAACAGGTTTACGTTGAAATGGCTCACATACTGTGGAAACACCCAGAAGTTGTCATTCTTATGGGAGGTTTTCATCAACTTGGAGTCTGTTAAAAGACAATTTATGAAAAATATGCATACATAGGATACCGTCAATGGCTTGTTAATGCTGGAATATTTACTGGTGGATCAGCTGACCAAGCAGTGGTCATCATTATTACCAAAACATGAGAATCTTTAAAGAATTGTTAACCGTGATGAAGCATTTGGTTAACTTACAATAACTTCATATTCTTTAAGGATCGCTACACCAAATGGTTTACTTAGGCAAGGCAGGAAGTCGAACTTCAAAAATTTTGTCATAAAAAAAGCCAGAGCAATACAAACAGAAACTCCGACATTTACAAGATGGTTGATTGACAGAATGGCAAGTTATTTAATCACAATAAACAACCACGACCAACAACTTGTTCATGAGAAATTTAATAAAATCTGTATCACCGCATATAAATTACCAACCAATTATTGTCAATTTGATAAATGAAGTTTATCTAGAAAATAACATAAAAGTGAAACAAGATCTAAAAGACGAATGACTAATACAAGAGTGGAACTGAAAAGTTTAGAACATAACATGGTTCAAAGAACTGCTTGGAATGAATACTTTAACCCAATGGCAACAAAACAGATTTACTTCTGTGTCTTATTATACATGCTACTTTGTATGATACTAATGTAGTAGTTGATTCTAAAGATACAGATGTCTTCATTCTGCTTGTATATGATTAAGCAAATCTTCAATGAAAGAATGAATGGCTTATGAAAATTTAACATAACAAGTTTTTAAGCATAAAAAAAGTTGTTGATTTTTTAAGTTTTTTTAATTTAAAGTTTAAAATTTTAAACACACATTCACACTCTCACAGGATAACTTTGACGTATGGTGTTGGCAAAATTAGAGTCATTAAAAAGGTACATAAAGAACCATCTCATCTCAAACTTTTAAATGATTTGAGAAGTTCAAAAAAATTAAAAGAAAACAAATTAAATAACACAATACAATTTGTTTTACATTCATGTTATAATGCCAACAGTTCAGAAAATTTAGTTCAAACATGAGTACAAAAGTATAAAGCAATGAAAACTAAGTCTATATTATCGATGCTGACTGATCCTGATTCAGTGAAGCAACAAATTTTGCGGACAGACTACCAACATTTTTACTGGCTGCGATCGGATGTAAATATGACTGACACAATATCTTTTGAAGGGTGTGGGTGGCACAAAAAAAACTTAGATGGAAATTAATGTCTAAGGGTATTATGTACATAGTTTACAGGTATTCCATGTTTTCTTTGGGTTTAGTTTTACTTTCTTGGCTTAGGGTTAGATTTACACAAAACTATTACAATATAATATTAGTGATTGAAGTATGATTCTGTAGATTTAACAGATGTTTGAAAATTAATAATTAGATATTGAAACTCATTCATTAGAAATACAACGAAATTGATTTTCAAGGGTTAAGGGATTTTTATGTCATTCATTTGATAAAATAATTTACCATCTGCAGTCCCATGTATAAGTAGAAAGTTTTTACCAACAAATTTGGAAGCTTTCAAGACTAATGATGTTGACTAAAACATAATGTATTAGATTAATTAGATTAAATTCATTTCAAATTTCGGGCTTATAATCTTAATTCAAATTTCAAATGAAATCGTCCGTTTTAGGGAATAAAATGTAAAAAATGGCTAAAACTTTTAAATAAATGTGCTATTTTATTTTATCATTTGTTGTTCAAATATTTGGTCATTTATCATGAAAAAAAAAAAAAAAAAAAAAACTTCCTTGCTTAATAAAACAAGGCCTTTAGGGCTCCTTCTTAAAAAAAGAGCATTTCTGAATCTTTTATAAGGTAACTTATTTTAGCAGGATAGTAAAATAGATATAAAAACATATTTTATGGACACTAAACTCCAAAATGAAAGAAATTTAAGAAGTTTGAAAAATTTGAAATTTTGTTGAAACAATGAGCCATTGCTAAGGAGCAAGGAATTTGAATAAATGGCCAATGGTCATAAATTTCATAAAAATTAAAACAAAAATATAAAACTTTAATAAATAATGTATTTCAGTAACTTCTTAGCAATAAAATTTAAAAAGAGTCAAAACTTTATTCTATGGTTTCACAAAACTAGTGTTTACTTCTAAAACAGGGTTTATTATTCTTTTCTTCGAGTCAAAAGTTTCAATGAGTTTTATATTACAAATTTCATAAATGGGATAATACAAAACATAAACAACAGTTTTTTTGACTAAATAATTATATACCATGTAATATACGAGCCCAAAAACAGAACATTAAGAGTAAAAAAAAAAATTTCATGCAGTTAAACATTTAAACTATCAAAGATTCTGGATCCAGCAAACCAACCAGTAGATCTAAAATGTATGAGTATAAATGATGGTATGAGGAATAAAATTTGGGCAATCTGTTGTTCAGTAAGTGTTATGCTAAAATTTTTACGGATTGTAGTCTAGGACTACGACTATGCAAGTCAGTTTCCTTTCAAGAAAAGTGTTCTCTATTTTGGGAAATTGATAACTTAAAATTCATATTTAAAAAAAAAACAACTTACTTCATAGCCGACATAATTATCATCAGAATCCGGCAGTCCCATATACCTCTCAGTATAAACAGTGTCTAAGGAAGAAAGAAATTCTTTTAATATTATATTATACTATATCACTGGTATACCAGACATCAACAAACATCAACTAAAAAGGATCACAAGGACATGGAAAAGTTTGTTGAATAAAAAGGAACAAAATAAATTTAACGTGAGAAAAAACATTTTTTCATGCTTCCTATTTTATTTTTAACTTCAAGACAGTAATTTCTAAGATCAAATTTAGAATAGCTATTTAATTTTAAGAAAAGTCTGAGTAATGTTGTGCTATATTTTTTTATTTAATGACCTAAAAATCATTGCTCAGGTTAATAGCTAAAATTCTTTAATATAATTAAATTCTCCGAAAAATTTTTTTATATGAGGGATGTTAAATTTTACTGAAAAAAGAATGCCTAAAAGATAGCAAAGAGAATTTTGGGTTGGTGTCTTTATAACTGCGGTATCTAGTTAAAATATATTTTCTAACCCGAGCTGGCCAAAGTTGAAAAAACAAAAATATGGGTCGACCCAAGTTGACTGAGAAATTCATACTGTGCCCCAAGTTGGTGATCCAGTTAAGTTTGGCCGTAGTTGGCAAAAAATAACTATATGAAGTACACACTAAATTACGCATGAATTATCTAGATCAAGTTGAGAAAATGGCTTGGTTTACCTATGGAAGTGTAAAAAGAGATTCACTACTTCCAAAATCAAAACAAACTGAGAAATTTATTTTAAAGTAGCACTGATATCTCTAGACTTTGTGATGTTATCAGAATTAATTATTGTATTTTATATACATATGTTGTAAAAGATTGTCAAAATTCTATAAGAGACATTAATGATTGGAAGAAATATGTTTGCAAAATATACAAGTATTTTAGGAAAAGTTTGGAGCTAAGTTTATGTTTACAACCATTCCAGTAAGTTCAATGAATAATACACAACCAAGTATAGTAGTAGTATTTGCATAAAACCCCTTCCAATAACTAATAGGGGTCTATTAGTATTAGCTTTTAACTATAAATCTTTAAATGATCTTATTCATCATTCATCATATATTTAGATGGTATGAGGCGTAAGTAAAAGTTAAAAGTTATAATATAGCTAATAACTAGCATGTCAATTAATAATACGTTTTTATATATTTTAATAGGTTGTTTTCTTTTCCAAGTAAAACGGTTGCCTGGCCAAGCAAATAAGGCAATGTTCTCCCCAGATACTAGAGTGTGGGGTTCGAATCTACACCTCTCGGAACCAATGATTTTCTTTACTGTAAGCTGAAATGGGAGCTCTAAGTACATCAGAACCAAACCTGTGGGCCCTTCTGTAAATTAATTTGAAAAATATTTGTTGGCCCCACGTTAAAAATACAAATGCGTTGCTACTTTACTTTACCTTACTTACTTGCTTGCTTAATTACTTACCTACTTGCTGAATCACTTACTTACTTAATTACTTACTTAATTACTTGCTTGCTTACTTAGTTAATTACTTAATTACTTACTTACTTGCTTGCTTAATTACTTACTGACTTGCTTGCTTGCTTACTTACTTAATTACCTACTTACTTATTTACTTTATTTTAATTTACTTACTTTACTTAAAATTAGAAACTCAATTGAGATTGAGAGAGATTCTTGGAGAAAAATTATAAACAGGGTTAATCCAAAAACAGTTATGGGATCCATCTAAAGATATTTTTATTGGTAGAGAATCTACTACAAACAATCTCTATTCTATGTTAAAGTTTGGGTGAAATATGTTTGACTCCTGTTCTACTATTTGCCACAATCTTTCATTATCTTTGTTTTTCTTTTATACTTGTAACAGTATGACTTGAAGTTTTACTAGTTACGGTTGCAGTTCCCATGCAAGGGATCGAAATATGCCCCATACGTACCAAGCATTTTGAAATTAAACACTAAATTATAGTGCTTAATTAAACCTACACAAACGAGTATTTTCTGATATACCAAAATTAATCTAATAAGAAGTATGAAACAGATTGGTAAAATAAGGAGTTTTGAAAAAAATTGAGGTTGAATTAAACAAGTACTTTTTAACGAAATATAAAACTTTTAATTTAGAGTAAGAAACAATAACAAGGAGATGAGAGTAACATAAACCTTGATATTTATACTATGTATAATATAATTCTTTTAACTATAACATAAACTAAACAAATTGCAATTCACAATTGAAAAAAAACTACATACATATTAAACTTGTAACAACAGATAATTTTTTTGCTTAAAGAAGAATTGAAACAAAAGTTTTTACAGTAATAGTAAAAAGTATACTTCCCAAGAATCTAACTATATACTTAAACAATCACACTGTGTCTTATTAATGGAAGTTATGTTAGCTTTTAGCAGCGTGTATTTGTAAAGTCAAGTTTCCAATTATTCCTTATAGGTTTCAACATATTTTTTGTTTTAGTCAAGTTTTTTAAAATGTTACTAACGTAGCCATTCCTGTCTAAACCTAATCTATCACAATAAAAAATAAACAAAATATAATATACTCTAACGACCTTCTGGTTTTTCATTTGTTAAAATATACATTGCGTGAAATAACCAAACAATAGGGAAAATTTTTCTATAATTTGTTACTTATATTTACTACATTATTGCGCAATTATGCCAGAATGTGTTCCAGTTTTTCAAGAGACAATTTTAACAATTTAAAAACTTTTTTTTGGAGATATTTAAATATGGGGAGCTTGTGAACTTGATGGACAATCAGGAACATATTAGGGTGCAATTTTGTGAGTGTTTTTTTTTTTGTTTTTTCTTGTAACTAGTTAAGTTTTTGTTTTAATACTGTTTTGCTAACCTTTCTGTCAAAATCTCTATCTTATTTATATGGTAAAACACCCTTGTGGGACATGTAATATACCTGTAGACAAAACCCATAATATTATTCTATGTGACCTATGTGATAAATGGATCCATATTCAATGTAATCGGATTGATAAAATAACTTATGAATTTGTTAAAACTCAATTTCCTAGTTGGTATTGTTTAAAACGCCCTAAAAGTTTTCTGCCATTTTAATTTAAAATTTTAATTCGAAAGATTATCATACTACATAATGAATTGTAATAATAGAGTAGAAGGAAGACAGGATATGCATACATTACTGAATGGATTGGGTTTTGCTACATCGAGCGCATGAAGGACTAATAATGTATCTTTATCATTTGCCTTCGAAGATTTATGTCAAGTTTTATCAAATTTGATCAGAATGTAGTTCCATAGCCAATCACATATTACAGAGTTTCTCACTTAAATATTCAGACAGTTCATCAGTTC